>JADBJO010023535.1:0-7500 GCA_016801955.1 Conus betulinus
GTCAATGGTGAGTAAATTCACCTACCTTGGCCAGAAACACTGTCCCAGGGACGTCACCTCTCGACGAAGCAGTGAGCAATTGGAATTGCGAAAGGAAGTGCCCAGCCTTTGGCAGACTAAACATCAATGTTGGAATAAAAGAGGCATAAGTCTATAGAACAAGCTGAAGGTGTACAGAGCAGTTGCAGACCAGTTCTCCCAAAGCTGTCTAATATGCAAGTGAAACGCTGGACAGTGTACCAATGGCATGGCCAAGAAGCTGAATCGCATCGCTTCCACACAACCTACCTCAGAAGATTGTTAAATATTAAAACGTCAGGACAAAATCCCAGACAGAGGTGCTCGAACAAGCAGGCCTGCCTAGCATCCACCACCATCTGATAAGCTGTCTCAGCTTCGATGGTCATTGTTATGTAGCTGGAATGCCAGACACCGGCTACCCAGAAAAACCTTCTATGGTAAGCTGCAACAAAAAAACGCTTAACTAAGAGACTATCACAATATCCCTGACAGCGTTTAATATCAACTTGATACAGGGAAAAAAATGATTGGGTATGGACTGAGCTATATGCGCGATTCTCTACTCCACAAAGCGCACTAAATTTACGGAAGAAAGGAGGACAGCTGCGGCACAACACAAGCGACAGGCAAGGAAAGCCTGCCGCTCCAGCAATACAAAAACAGGTCTTACACATTACCCTGTTCAATGCCGTCACGCACACTTCGTGCACGCCACCAGAATTCTGCCAGTATTTCTGTGTTCTTGTCAATGTCATCCATTCTAGTATTATGCCACTGTGGAGTTTCTTTGATGTGGACCCCAATGTAATGTATCCCAACACCACACTGCTGTATTGTTTCATATGGTCCAGCCTAGTCTATTCCAGCCCCCAAACTGACAATGCTGCAAGTTTTTTTTTAATATGTGGTCAATAATGTGTATCCCATCACCACGCCACTAACCATTGTTTCTTTAATGGTGGTCACAGTACCCATAATGTCCCAGCCACAATAACCATAACCTGTAATTTTGTTTTTGATGTGGTCAGTGCCATCTATCCCAGCACCATAACCCTAAAAGTTTGTTTGATATGGTCAGTGCCATCTGCCCCAGCACCATAAGCCCTGTAATTTTTGTTTGATTTGGTCAGTGCCATCTATCCCAGCACCATAACCCTGTATTTTTTGTTTGATGTAGTCAGTGCCATCTATCCCAGCACCATAACCCTATGATTTTTGTTTGATGTAGTCAGTGCCATCTATATCCCAGCACCATAACCCTATGATTTTTGTTTGATGTAGTTCAGTGCCATCTATCCCAGCACCATAACCATGTAATTTTTGTTTGATGTAGTCAGTGCCCATCTATCCCAACACCATAACCCTGTAATTTTTGTTTGATTTTTGGTCAGTGCCATCTATCCCAGCACCATACCCTGTAATTTTTGTTTGATTTGGTCAATACCATCTATTCCAGCACCATAACCCTGTAATATTTTTGTTTGATGTAGTCAGTGCCATCTATCACCAGCACCATAAACCTGTAATTTTTGTTTGATGTGATCAGTATCATAATCTATCCCAGTACCATAACCCTGTAAAGTTTGTTTGATTTAGTCAGTACCATCTATCCCAGCGCCATAACCCTGTAAGTTTTGTTTGATTTGCTCAGCAACATCTATCCCAGCACCACATCACTACACTCCACTTTTTTTTTTTCGAAGCGTCGATATTATCATCTCCCATCATCATGCTGTTGTCATGTTTCTCTTTGTTGTGGTCAGTACTACTGAACTATCAGCTACTATTGACCCCATCACAACACCGTATATATGACCCCATCACTGCTGCCAGTGTTCTTCTGGATGTGGTCAATACCCCGTATCCAAGCAACACATGATTTCAAGGATTTCTTTGAGATGACTGCCAGTACTATTATCTATTTCAGCATCATACAGCTGTAGTTTTTGTTGATGTGATTAGTATCATCTATTCCAGCAGCACACCATTAGCCATGCACCGTTTCTTTGATGCGGTAGTCAGTTTCATCTATACCATACAGGTTTTGCTTGCAGTGTTTCTTTGGTTTGGTCAATACTAATCCATATCCCGCCACCACACACCATTGCTTGACTTTTGTTTGATGTGACATCATATAATCTACTCTAGCAACCACACCAGTGTGCAATATTTCTTGCATGTGGTCAATATCATCTATCCAAGCACCATAGAACTGAAGGGCTTCACAGATGTGGTCAGAGTACCATCTAATCCAGCACCACACCACTGTAGTATTCCCTTTGACGTGGTCAGTATCACATCTACCCTAAATCACATTATGCCGTGTTTCTTGATATGTGGTCAATTCTATCTTTCCTAGCTGCAGAGTTTCTCTACCGTAGTTCATATTCTGGGTGTGACAATGACAGGGTACAATATTAGCAAGCATGAATTTTAGACAAAGAAATCTATAGTGACTATCGCATTTGTACAATGATAGTGGGTATGGATATCCACAAGAAGAATCTGCTTTGACGATTGGCATGGTACAATATTGATGATTTGTTGATTCTCAAAACAGGTACTTCACTCTAACGTGAAGGGTTGTCTAGTAGTACAGATAATACCAAAGTGTACAGTCTTGTCTTATTCTAGAGGAAGTGGCTACCAAGTTCACCCTTGGAAAACAAAAGACCTTTTTTAAATGAAGATAATTCTTTTAATGACGATAAAATGCTAACATGTAGAACAATCATTACCTGTGAGATGTGTGGTCAGTCCCTGCCCCCTCCATCATTTCTGTCTCATTCTTTTCCTTGTGTCATATTTTTTGTAGCATATTTTGTTGTCTTTTGTCGGTACTAAATGGAATCTGGAGACGTGAAGCAGCAATCCTGGTCCCTAGTGGCTCCCTTCTCTGCAGTAAGTGTTGATTTGGTAAGGACAATGATCGATACAGGCTGCTCCTCATCTGTCAGTATCAACGTAAATGAACGGGTCAGTATCCCTGCTTTCTTTTTTCTTCCAGGGGTCCAGCCAGGACACATAACAAAGAGATGTGGACAATGGACAGCTCAACAGACAACCCGCCGTAACCTGCTGCAATCGCGGCGGCGGTAGGTATTCTGTCATACACTTGTTTTCTGTCCATTATCATTTTTGAAAAAAAATGGAGAGATGTCCTATTGTTGTCCCTCAGGACTTTTCTTTGTTCTAACTCTGGAATGTCTACCCTCTTCGGAGACTTTGTTGGGATTTGGCGAGACACACTTATCAAGCAAGCTTATGACTATATGATATTAGTGTTGCTGTTGTTATCCTTTTCCCTACATGAACTCTATGAGCAACCTTATTTTCTTTTGTGTTTTCCCATACTGTTAAAGCATTTGTGTGTGTGTGTGTGTGTGTGTGTGTGTGTGTGTGTTAGGTGTGTGTGTGTGTGTGTGTGTGTGTCTGCTGTGTGTACTTATTTTATTTTTTATATTACAATCTTTCCCATTTTATAATAATAATAATAAAATAATAATAATAATAATAATACTAAATTTATTTATACTATTATCATAACTATGACTATATTTGCAATAGCAGTACTGTACTAGTAGCAGTAGCAGCAGCACTAGCAACACCAGTAGCAGTAGAAATGATAGTAGTAGTAGTTCTAGCAAGTAGCAGTAGTAAATGTCGTTGGTCGTCGTCGTAGTAGTAATAGTATGTAGTAGTAGTTGTTGTTGCGATGGTAGTTGTAGTAGTGGTAAACGTAAAACTACGTCTACATTGCTCAGATCTTACTTGCTATCCAATTTTCTAGATGATGATGATGATCGCTGTCGTCGTCATCATCATCATCATCATCATCATCATCATCATCATCATCATCATCATCATCATCATCATCATATCATTATCATCACCACTATCAGAAGTGAAAGTGTTATTATAACCATGTTATTTCTTTTTTTCTAGATCACAAACCGTCATCATCACCATACCACAAACTTAATCAGTTAGTAGTAGTAGTAGTAGTTGTTGTTGCTGTTGTTCTTGTTCCTTGTTGTTGTTAGTAGTAGTAGTTGAATTGTTGTTGTAGTCAGTAGTGGTGGTGGTGTGTGGTAGTAGCAACAGCAGCAGCAGCAGCAGCAGCAGTAGTAACAGTAGTAGTAGTAGTAGTAGTAGTAGTAGTAGTAGCAGCAGTTAGTAGTATTATTGTTATCACTACTATTATTACCATCACCATCATCATTCATACATCATCATCATCATCATCAACATCATTTTGTATTACTATCATTATAGTAGTAGTAGTTAGTACTACTGTTATAATAATAATAATACTAATAGATTATTATAATTATTATTATTATTATCGTCATTATCATGATTGTTATTAATAAAATCATTATTATTATTACTATTTGTTATTATATCATTATCATTATGAGTATTATTCTTATTATTATTATAATTACTATCATTCTTATTGTCATCGTAATCATCACCGTTATTATTATTATTACTATTTTTTTTATAATTCCTATTGTTATCATCATCATCATTATTATTATTATTATTATTATTATTATTATTATTTATATCATCACCATCATCATTATTATATCGTTGTCATTGGTATCTTATATTATTATTATGATTATCACTATTATCACCATTATTATAACAAATTACTATGATTAATATTATTATTGCTGTTGTTGTTGTTGTTGTTGCTGCTGTTGTTCGGGTTCTGGATATGGATATTTCTGTTGTTGATGTGGTTGGTTGTTGTTGTTGTGGTTGTTATCAATATCATTATTATTATTATTATCATTTCATATTGTTTGTTGTTGTTGGTATTGTTGTTGTATATTATCATTATTATTATTATTATTATTATTTATTATTATTATTGTTAATGTCATTCAACCTGTATTTCCTCTTCTTCAAACCTTTTCCCTCTTGTCTTTATTTCTATTCTGCATAGTTTTAGCTTTTTCGACCCGCACCACAGTTTGCACCAGACCAAAGCAATACACGACTTTTCTCCTTCTGTTCACATTTGTTTTGAATGTTGCTATCCTGCCTGAATGGGGCCCAATAGGTCGAAAACGTATTGTGTGTGTTTTGTACTTTGTTCCTTCGTTTGGCGGCTTGGTAATTCTGTTTTTGTTTTCTGTGTTTTCAGCTCCCACCTGCAGTCACCCCAACTTTCAAATCTGTCATTATCATTGCTATTACTACTACTATTATTACATTATTGTCGTTGGTGTTGCTGTTGTTATTGTGGTTAAACACAAACTTCAGAACCAACCAATACAATTTGACAGGAAGATGGAATGCAGCTCACAGATAAATCCATTATATTTTGGTTCAGATCAGTGATCAAAGGATCCAGATGAAATGGCGGACTAAGGATGTGTTCCTGTTGTTGACAGCACATGACCACAGTTTGTCCACTGAACCTATCAAGCACGAGGAGGTTACTGCTTTGAACGATAATGACTTTTCAGTGGAAAATAAATTTAGTAATACAGATATTTATTTTCTAATTTTGTATTTTTTCAAAAGTAAATAGGAAATAGTTTCCTGCAGTCCGTATCAAATGCTACTTTCCCTGGTTCCAAAAATAACTTATTTTATTAAACAGACCGATTTCAGCTATCGTTATCCCCGGCTTTAACAGAGGTATGCACTCTCCAAATTGCTTCTTTGTCTTAAAGAAAAAATAAATAAAATATAAAACCTTCATGAAGAGATTGATAGCAGGTCCTCACAGAAGAAAACCCCTCTCAAGCAAGTGTTTCAGCCCTGAAATCCTCACACTCTAAGGGCCTGGGCCGCATCCAGTTCATGGCTCTCCAGATGCCCTTCTGCCGCCATTTTTTTCTCTTTATTCTTGCACTACCGGGATTCGAGTCTGCACCTTCTGTATCGGTTGGCCTTTCAAAGCGTGCCATTTTAGACTGATGTCTTACGCACATCGCTAACGGACACTTGTTCTACACTGAGAAATTTAAGCCTGATGAAGTTTACTTTTGTTCCGCCTTGATCTGATCCACATGCTATTACTTTAAGGGTTCTGGACCTCCTCTTACTAGAAATCCCAAGCTGTTTTATTAGATCATATACCGTTAAGCATACAACTCCCCCCCCCCCCCACCCCCCCCCCCCCCCCCCCTTACTCCAACCTATATGGCGAAGACTTGGACTTGGGAGCAAGATTACCTAAAGCTTTTGGCTTGATTTTGCCTAACTACTACTTCTTAGTCTTGTAGATACTGTTTGCTTGGTCCCAACCCTCGTTGTGTATGGCAGGATAAGTTCGATCAGAGTCATTAGTTTTGAAAAACCTGAGTGGAGAACAATATCTGGTTGATCCCATGTCACTCTTCTCTGATGATCTGGGGTGGTTCTTCAATTCTAGAAGGTCCGAGGTGCATTCGAGATCATACACTCCATCCAGTATTCCATGTTTTTGATATCATAGTTCTTCCAGATCATGATTTGTGGCTCATGCTGTGTAGAACTTCATTGTTGGAGCTTCTGGTGGCGTAGTGGTTCCTTCGATGGTGCCAACCACATTGCGATCTCCTTGAGCACTTGGTTGTGCCTTCATGTGTACCTTCCCTGGGTTAGCGCACTTTGCATTAACTCAGCACATGTCCCACTGCTTGTCCTCCGTGGCAGAGTGGACATGAAGGATCATCTGATTCTCCCAATTAACCAGCTTTGATTTCGAAGGCACAAGGTCACATACAGATTTGATGATGAAGTTGACCTTAAGAGGTACCAAATGCCAGGTACTCTTCAAGGTGAAAACTTTCTTAGCTTGAAATTCATCTTGGATGAAACAACTGACCTGTCTGCTCCAACATTGTGTGTATCTCATCTTCCTCTGTGGAAAGCACCATTCTGCTATGCGTGAAGGCTTTTTAAAGGGGGCGTTTGGCACTCATTTCCGAGGTCTGGCGATCCTGTAAGACTCATGGCAGCTTTCGAGATACCTCCGTTGCCAATATAAACACAACAATTGAAAACATCGCACAGCCAATTGCTATGTCCAGTTGCAGGTTGATCATTTTGTTGTTGTCGTCGTCGTCGTCGTCGTGTGTTGTTGTTGTTGTTGTTGTTGTTGTGTGCAGAACCTCATTGAGAAGCCATGGAAGTACTTTGTTCTTTGGAACATGATACATCTGAAGGGGCCAGTTGAATCATTTGTGTGGAACATATCATATACATTTGACAGATCGAACCACCCCCATGTCGAGTCTGTTTCTGTGCATTAGCTCTTTGGATTGCTTCCCACTAATAGTGGCATATTCTACTCAGCCAGAGACGTATGGGATGCCTTTTGGGACGAACAAATCGAAGAACTCGTTTTCTGAAAGTCTTTATTCAGTCGAGCTGCCATGACAGTTCAGAAGTGATATCTGGTCGAAACTGATTGATGTCACTCGAGTTCTGCTTTTGGGGAATGTACTCTCAATTAGTTCTCATCCACTG
>JADBJO010023535.1:20000-26421 GCA_016801955.1 Conus betulinus
GGGTGGCTGGGTGGTGGGGGGTGTTGGTGGAGTGTGATGTGTGTGTGTGTGTGTGTGTGTGTGTGTGTGTGTGTGTGTGTGTGTGTGTGTGTGTGTGTGTGTGTGTGTGTTTTATTGGTAACTTCTCTTGTGTGCCACTGCCTTCACACACACACACATACGCGCGCGCGCGCGCGCGCGCGTGCGCGCGCACATACACACACACGTGCATGCACGCACGCGCGCGCACACACACACACACACACACACACACACACACACACACACACACACACACACACACACACACACACACTGTCCGATGACGTGCACCTTCCTTTGATGTCGGGCCATTCTTTGATCGTCTTGTGTACCACCGTTTGTCGGTCGGCGCATAAGGTTTGAAAGTTTTTTTGTTTGTTTGTTTGTTTGTTTTTTTTCAGTCCCAACCTCTGCGCCACCTCAGAGGCAGTGTACCCACGCCGCTCATTCCGACACCCCGTCCACAGCCACAGCCCGGTCGGCCCCGCCGCAGCCCCAGCACCAGCAATCCACAGGGAGCAGTCAATGTCAAGTCGTTAAGAGGCAACCCACCTGAGGAGACACTGCACTGCTGCCGAGTCACTTCGGTGGTGTTCAGTGGCACCTGTTCTGATCTAACATACGCAGGACACCACCTACTAGCCCCCCCCTACTGACGACAATAGTTGCTAAGTCGCGGAGCCGGCGTGAGTGAGCTCTCCCTCCAGAGGGAGCCACCACGTGCGTCCAACGACAGCCTCCATGGACTCGCCGATACCGGTGACCCCGACGGAACCAAACCAAGGCCACAGACGTGGAGAGGACATATAAATTGAGGTCACCGTGAGAGCAAGGCATGAAGGGCCACAGAATTTGAGACATTTTTTTTTTAATGATGATCAATGAGAGTGAGGATGATTAAGATGATGCTACAGATTTCCATTTCGGTCTGAGACTACATAACAGGGCTACTCTACGCTACGCTTCTTTCATAATATATCCCCGGGTCAACCAGGCCCGAGATATACAGGCACCTGCAGTGCCGGTCAGGAAAATTGAGCAACACTCTCAGAATGCATCCATTAAGTGAAATTCGACTGTGTGGTCCCAGTTTTCCCAACTGAGTCCGCAGCAAAAACTCACTCTCTGCGTAGGAGCCGGTCGTGGCAGAAAAAACCCACATGACTTGTGATGGGATTCGAACCCACGACCTTCCAGCCGAGAGTCCCGACGACGCTAACCACTTCGCCACGGCGGCTGGTCAGGTTTGAAAGTTCTGTCCCTGAATAGGCCAAGTTAATTGTTTGGCGACGGTAGCTTTCACCATTGTATGTCGCGAAACTGTTCATTTATAGTAAAGGCGCTAAGCGTTCGGTATGGTTAAACGCAAAGAGTATTGCTATGTCTCAAGAGAAATATATGATTCAATTCTGCAGCTTTGTGAGGGTAAATTTACAGTACCTAAACGAGACCGCAGAGCAACACAGATCAATGCTGCCAGACAATGGAGATAGCGAAGAGATAACTTCCGTGCAGTTTCTGGACAAGTGTCCTTTGGTAAACGGAAAGTATGGCACAGGCATGTGTCCCAAAATTGGTCTACGCAGACGAGATCATGTATATGACCTAATTGTGCTAGTTATTTATCAAAAATTTAAAACAAAACAAAACAAAACAAAATATTGGAATATCATGAACACAGATGAAAAATTACAAAGGAACAAAACAGAGTGGGTGGGAACGGAAAACCAAAATGAGAGACTAGACAGAAATCTAAACGATACAAAACAACATACAACATGAACCAAGTGTTGTCCTTAAACAGGGGCATGTCTTCTGCCCGCACATGTCACGCATGCGCACAAGCAAGCACACAGACACACACTCATACACAAACTCTGCTTATCCCCATTTTGAACACGCCTACGACAAAGGACTGAAGGCAGTGACACGGAAGAGCAGCCACCATCAGCTGCGGTGTCTGGGAGGAAACACATCTTAGGCTGAGGACTTATGGGAGTTTCTGACCACAGACAATCTTCATCTTGCTATGATCTGGAAGGCACTGAGCTAACAAGGCAGCATGCCCCGGCTGGGAGGTCGTGGGTTCGAATTCCATCAGTCATGTGGCTTTTTCTGCCCCGACCAGCTCCTACCCAGAGTTGAGTTCGCTGCGGGCTCAGTTGGGAAGACTGGGACCACACAGTCGAGTATCATCCACTTAATGGATGCGTTTCTGAGAGTGTTGCTCAAGTTTCCTGACCAGCACTGCAGGTGCCTGTATCTCTTGGGCCTGGTTGACGCCGGGATATATTATGAAAGGAAGCGAAGAGTACAGCGCTGTCAGTCCCAGACCGAAATGGAAATCCATAGCATCATCTTAAACATCCTCATTCTCATCGATCATCATTTAAAAAAAAAATGTCTCAAATTCTGTGGCCCTTCATGCCCTGCTCTCACGGTGACCTCAATTTCGATGTCCTCTCCACGTCTGTGGCCTTGGTTTTGGTTCCGTCGGGGTCACCGGTATCGGCGATTCCATGGGTGCTGTCGTTGGACGGACGTGGGTGGCGCCCTCTGGAGGGAGAGCTCACTCACGCCGGCTCCGCGACTTAGCAATTATTGTCGTCAGTAGGGGGCCTAGTGGGTGGTGTCCTGCGTATGTTAGATCAGAACAGGCGCCACTGAACACCACCGAAGTGACTCGGCAGCAGTGCAGTGTCTCCTCAGGTGTGTTGCCTCTTGACGACTTGACATGGACTGCTCCCTGTGGATTGTCGGGTGCCGGGGCCGACCGGCTGTGGCTGTGAACAGGGTGTTGGAATGAGCGGCGTGGGTACACTGCATCTGAGGTGGCGCAGAGGTTGGGACAGCACAAAAAAAAACAAAAACAAAACAAACAAAACAAAACAAAATCATGCACATAGCTTCAATGGTTACGAAGTTATGAAGGAAACAAAGTCCAGGCTGAATGCATATGGGCGTTCCCAAACACAAATATTCTTTGTCTTTATATGATCTGAAAGGCACTGTGGTAACGAGCCATCATGCAAAATTTCATGGTACTTTTAGCAAAAGATACCCACGCCCTCACACACACACACACACACACACACACACACACACACACACACACACACACACACACACACACACACACATACACACACACACACACACACACACACACACACACACACACACACACACACACACACACACACTCCTCTAAGTTGAGCCCTGAACTGAGTGCTCAAGTGTGGACAATTTCTTCCACAATGTTAAAAAATATGTGACTTCTCGGTACAAATTGACCACTGTGGGGGTGGGGGTGGGGGTGGTGGGGGTGGTGGGGGTGGCCAGTTTGTACCAGCTTTTGCGGTACAAATTGACCACCCAGTACAATTTGTCCACGGGTGGTCAATTTGTACCGGGTGGTCAATTTGTACCGCAACAGCTGTAGCTGTTGCACTCATTAATGCATTCAATCACTTTCAATCTCACAATATATTATTATCATATATAGATGTACCAGTTCTCTACCAAGGAGTACACAACAGATTGGATCAACTTGGAAGTGGGCATTGCAATGGGCTGTGCAATTTCCCCAATACTGTTCGTGCTGGTAATGGAAGGCATTTTGAAAGCAGCAACAAGCAATGCAAGACAAACAGACCTTGGCGATGGATACAAGATGCCCCCTCTCAAGGCCTTCATGGATGACACTACAGTGATTTCATCCAGAGAAGACGAGACACGTCATGTGCTGGAGAGGCTGGATGACATAGTTGCCTCATCCAGAATGAAGTTCAAGCCAAAGAAATCACGGAGTCTCTCACTGAGGAAAGGAAAAAAGTTGCCGAATCTGTGGTCTTCAGTGTTGCCAACCAGGCCATCCAACAACAGAAGAGCCAGAAGAGCCTTGGAAGATGGTATGATGATACGCTGAAAGACACACAAAGAGCAAAAGAAAAACCAAACAGATTGTCTGCAGTTCATGCTGATACCAAAGCTCCTATGGCCTCTGATATGATGATATACGACATCTGCACCAGCATAGTGGAGGCAATGGAATCCAAAATCAACAAGTTCACAAGGAAATGGCTTGGTGTCCCACCCTGTCTGACTGACATAGCGCTGTACTGTCGCCAAGCAAAGCTGAAACTACCACTGAAATCCATCCTGGAGGAATACAAAGCAGGGAAGATCAGACTTCAAAGCATGCTGGAGGACTCAGGAGACAAGGTGGTAGAAGCAATCAAGCCCCAGCTGAAGACAGGCAGAAAATGGAAAGTTCAAGAGGCGATGGATTCTGCAAAAGAAAGTCTCAAGATCAGAGAAATAACAGGACACACACAGACCAACAGACAAGGACTGGGGGTGACCAAAACTGAATGGTGGTCAAAGGCCAAAGGAAAAGCCAAAAAAGAGACATGATGATTCAGGAGATGAGAAAAAGAAGACCAAAAAAAAAAAGACTCCAAAAAAGCAGTCCAGCAGAGCCAGCAAGGGCAATGGACAACGTGGGAGAATGCACTCCAAAGAAGTCTCACTTGGAATGACATTTGGCACATGGCCCCTCTCAGGATCAGCTTCATTCTCAGATCTGCATATGACCTTCTGCCCTCAAATGCAAACCTGGTGAAGTGGGGGAAAAAAACAGACGATCCTTCATGCCCCCTCTGCCATGAAAAACAAACAGTGGAGCATGTCCTAAGCTCATGTAAAGTAGCCCTGGCTCAAGGAAGGTACACATGGAGGCACAACCAAGTGCTCAAAGAGATTGTACAAGTAGTCTGGGCTAGTACCAACACACAAAAAGGGAAAATCAGGACTCCAAAAGCACCCGCAACATTCTTCACGGCAGGAGGCAGCGAATCATGGCCAAGAACAACAGTGCCACTCGGAACATGCAGGCAGAGCTCTGGGGACGGGGCAGATGACTGGGAGTGCACTGCAGACCTCCCAGAATGGAAGAGTCACCCAGAGATCATCAGCAAGAGTGGCATGAGACCAGACATAGTAGTCCACTCTCAGTCAACCAAGCAGCTGATCATGATCGAGCTCACACGGTGCCATATGAGAACAGAATGGAGGCAGCTCAAATCTACAAGACTGAAAAAAAAGTATGCTGATCTGGCAAACAGCCTGAGGAGAGAAGGCTATCAGGTCAAAGTCCTCACTGCAGAAATTGAGCTAGGGGGTTTGTAGGAACGTCTGCATACAGCCTCATGAAACAGCTCTCAGTTGCAGGGGAAAAAAAAACCAGAGCCCTGAAAGCAATGGCAAGAAGAAGCAGCAGAGAGTGTTCAAGCTGGATCTGGTCAAGGAGGAACAAAAGTGAACTTCATAAGGCTTAACTTTCCCTAAAATATCAGGTGTCCCAGTGGCTCAGTGGTTAGTGCGCGAGTCATTAAGTGGAAAGAGCATGTCCAGAGGGGCATGGGTTCGAATCCCAGCCATGGCTCGTCCCAAGATGGGAAAAAAGGGGCAGCAGAGGGACATCCAGAGTCATGAACTGGGTGTGGCCCAACCCCCCTAGAGTGTCAGGAGATAAGGGCCCCCATGGCATGAAGATCCACAGAACAAAGATGGAATGTGTGAAGACTCATCTGAATGAGCAGCAGCGCACTGCATCAGTAGATAAGACGTCGTCGGAAGACCAAGGGCAGGATTTAAACCACAGTGCCAAGACATCCACGCTGCTGGTTCGGATGAGGAATTTGCACAGGCCCTCGATGCCAGGCGCCTGAAACTCAACCTGCCACGAGCAAACGAGGCTGAGGATTGGGAGAAACTGGATGCAAAAATCGTCCAAAGACTCGATGCACTGATAGGGAAAAGCACCCTGGAACACAAACTAGCCACATATGGGGACATTGTGTATGCCACATGTATAGACGCCTATGGAGCAAAACTACCCAAAGAGAAAAACACCTTCCAAAGAAATCCAGACGCCAAGAAGAGATGGACAAGATCAGGGTCCAAAAGAAAAACCTCAAGATGCAAATGAAGACCGCACTGCCAGCTGAAAAACAAGGCTTGGGAAAAACTCTGGGAAGACCTGAAAGCAAAACACAGCGCCTCAGCAAAGCAGAATCTGTGAGAGAGAGGAAGAGCAAAAAGAAGAAGACACAAGGGCGCTTCTTCAGAGACCCCTACCAGTTTGCCAGAACTCTGTTTGAGTGGCCAAAATCTGGGACCCTAAGTGTGGACAAAAGAGTTCTTGAGCAGCATCTGAGGAGAACATACTCTGACTCACAGAGCAAAGCACCACTCGACATTCAAGGTCTGGTGTGGCCAACCAACCCTGAGGAACAGTTAAATGACAAGCCTCCAACGTTGGCGGAAATCAAGAAGAAGGGGTCGACAAAGCCAGAGCCAAATCATCACAGGCCATTATCACCACTGAACGTCGAAG
>JADBJO010023536.1:0-2500 GCA_016801955.1 Conus betulinus
TTGGTTTCCTTTACTACTCTTCGCTGGCTGCTTCGGGGTGCTATTGGATTCTTTTTTGCACCCTTGGTGGTGAGAACACCACGGATATTATGGACTGTGTGGTGTGTCTCTACTTGACGCCAGAAGCGCAGATATAACCAGCCGTTGTCTCCCCGATGAGTTCCAACAGAGCGGACGAAAGGCCTCGGAGCAGGCAATACAAAATATATCTCGGAGCAGGAGCAGGCAATACAAATATATTTCGAAGCAGGCAATACAAGCAATACAAATATATCTGTCTTTAAAAGGGATTGCGATGGTTCCCTTATGCAGCCAGTGAGGAGTTTTCATATTTTCTTAATTTCATGTTCCCGTTTTTACATCTTCAACCTCCTGCCCCCCCCCCCCCCCCCCCCCCCCCCTTAAGTTCAAATTTTGCCAAGTCATTACTATGAACACATTTAGTTGTTGGCCTGCGCTTGTTTTCCCCCCCACTATTAGATTATTTGTATTTGTCTGACTTTATTCAGTTTAAAAGGCTGTGCCAGTCTTGAATAAATTTACTCTGTGTTAGGTTCCCTTATGGGAGCAAAGACTACCCCCACTTTGTTAACAGTTTGGTATTTATGTAAGATAAGATTTACTGTCTTTTTTGGTTTTTGTAGCGCTGTTTTTTCTTTTTACGTTTTCCATTTGTAAATTTCTTTACAAGCAAATAAATGCGTTAGCACTGGGGAAAATCAAACGTTTTTTTCTTCTTATAAAAATATAACTTTCTATTAGACGTATGTTTCAAGTATGGTATCATGAGTTCTTTAAAAAAAAAATCACGCGGTTGAATATTTACTATGTTGAACACAACAAAGTGCCTTTTTCGATCTTGAATATAGAACACATACAGGTAATCCCATTTTGATAGGTATGAAAAGAAATATAAGACGTTATATATGTTTGTTCATTTCTACAGTTAGTGCTCTGTAGATGTGTCTGGTACGAGTATTATAGGTAAACGTAGAATATCCTTTTTTAGGTGATGTCTCCTTGTCTGTTCTGTGTGCTCTGTGCTGTCATTTCTGCTGTTTGTTCTGTGTGCTCTGTGTTGTCACTTCTGCTGTTTGTTCAGTGTGCTCAGTGCTGTCATTTCTGCTGTTTGTTCTGTGTGCTCTGTGCTGTCATTTCTGCTGTTTGTTCTGTGTGCTCTGTGTTGTCATTTCTGCTGTTTGTTCAGTGTGCTCTGTGCTGTCATTTCTGCCAGGCGGTTTGGGTTCATAAGCAGAAATCATTTAAGTTATGGGCGTGCCATCACAGGCGCAAGAGTTACGCTACTTGTTTCGTTATTATTATTTTTGTTTTAATTTGAAACAGGACACAAACTAATGTTCATTTAGCCTTCAAAATACAAAACAGCGAGTAAATACTAAACAACAGCTTAATCAAGATCATATGCATCATGATACATACGAAAAGATAAATGAAAATAAAAGCTATTCGTATAAGTTAAAATGAAATTTTTTAAGCGTACAAATAAATCAAACATCACTCATGATCATGATATGTTATTAAAATATGATTATGAAGTAGACAAAAAAATCACCACGGAAGGACTGACAAACAGGCAGAGAGAGAGAGAGAGAGAGAGAGAGAGAGAGAGAGAGAGAGAGAGAGAGAGAGAGAGAGGAGGGGAGCAGGCAAATCCATATACATCATGAAAATTGGGACTGAGAGGATTACAACACATTTGGTTTATATGAAGGTTCTGTACATTGTCCATGAGGCTTACACAGAGTAATAATGTACAATGTTCTAGAAGGGAACAATCATAGTAATAACAGCACAATGTACAAGATCCACATGCATTCACAGTGTGGTCTGTGCCTGTCAGCATCATCTTATGTAAGAGACATTTATGATGAAATACTTGTATCTAAGTGTTTGTTGTGAGCATGGACTCTTCAGTTCTATAATTGTATTACAGCTTGTTAAGAAATCCTTGTAGTGTGGGAGGGAGGGGTGTAATGAACAGTGATAGATGAAGTATCAGTGAAAAATATTATGATGTAAAAGGCAGGCTCAGTATGTATACATTCATCAGTTCCAGTTATGGCTTATGGTTAAGTTGTCTGTGAAAAGTTGTCTATCAATCAGATGCGAATAAACGTTTGTCGTTGATAATAGCCGCAAATTTTTGCCAGAAACGTTTAATTACTGCACATTGCCAAAGCATGTTCAATGTTGTCTTTAAATGAGCAACACATAGTACATCATTTGCTATTTAGTACACCAATTATCTTCAGTGAAACATTAGTCCCGAGGCATCTGTGGATTATTTTAAATGGAACCAGTGCAATTTTAGATTTGTCAGAAATTTTACTTAAGTTAAAAACGCTTTTTCATCATTCTCAATATTCAGTTTTGTATGTCAGTATTTCCAGCATTTTGAATGAATACGATCATCCAGTGATATTTCATAGTATATGTAATAAGATAAAAGTAACAGCAGCGTTCAAATTAACATCACTGC
>JADBJO010023536.1:12500-20000 GCA_016801955.1 Conus betulinus
TGGTTTATATGATCACAATTTTGACAGCGTTTTTACATTCTACTCTGACAGAGGAAATAGTGCTATTGATTTTTTTCCTGTGTTCAATTGAAATGATTGATCATGTGAAATTATGTAGTGTGATGGAACGAGTTGAATCGCATCACATATCAATAGTAATGGAAATGAAATGTCCTGAATGCAAAGTTACAGAGCCTGAACAGAAATGAATTTACAGAAGAGATCAAATGGGACTCGGACAAACTGCATGATTTCATTGATTTTATTGATCATATGAAATTATGTAGTGTGGTGGAATGAGTTGAATCGCATCACATGTCAATAGTAATGGAAATGAAATGTACTTAATGCAAAGTTACAGAGCCTGAACAGAAAATTTAATTTGCAGAAGACAAACTGCATGATTTTATTGATTTTATGGCATTAGATAGTACGAATGCTCTTCTAACAGAAATAGATCGTTTTGTAGGTGGTATGATGCTGAGTGCCGACATTTAAAACGTGATGCCAGTCGAGCTCTAAACAGATATACACGTCTTAGTAAAAAATAAAGACCCAATTGCCTACAAACAGAGGAATACGGATTATAAACATAAAAGATCTCTTTATCAAAGGAAATCAAGAGAAAAAAAGAAAGCATACGGACAAAATGTGTATGACTCCTTGCTTCAATCCAAAAACGATAAAAACAGAGATCTGGAACATTGTTCGTGATTGTAGAGAGAAAACGAGTAAATTACCTCCCATTCCTATAAAACTATGGAAAGAATACTTTGAAAACATCCTAAGACAACATGGAAAGAATACTTTGAAAACAAATTAAGACAACAATCTGCAAATGACCAAACAATCCCAGAAACAATGCAAGAGAAAATATTGAGGAAGATATACATGTACAAGAGCTTGATGAAGAAATTGCAGTCACTGGGATTAAGTTTGCTATTAGAGGTTTAAAATCTGGAAAGACGCCAGGCTTAGATGAATTACCATGAGTTGTTCAAAGCACCACAAGCTAAAATATCACCATTAAAAAAGACTGTTCAATAAGATATACAACAATAGTTATTTCCCCACAGAATGGACTCGCTCAGTTATCATACCACTATAGAAAAAAGGGGGACCGAAAAATCAGGGAATTACAGGGGTATTTCATTACAAAGTATCGCAAGCAAAATATTAACATCAAGTTAGTTTAAACAGGAGATTGGATGAAATGGGCTGAGACAGAAGGAAAAGTTTGTGAAGAGCAGGCAGGTTTCGTAAAGGCTTTTCCACTGTTGATCATGTATACACATTGATGTCCATGATTAGTAAGTGTTTAAATGATAACACACAAATGCAAATTTTTATTGCCTTCATAGATTACCAGAAGGCCTCGATACCGTTGTCAGAGATAAGCTCTGGCCAGTTTTACAAAAGATATGTACCTCTACAGAAAAGTTTATCATGTTAGAAGGAATGTACATCTCTGTACAGGCTTGTGTGAGGAGTGGGACAGAGTTGTCTGACTTTTTCAATTGCCAAGCTGGAGTGAAGCAGGGTTGTTTATTATCTCCCCTGATTTTTTTTTCCTTGCTTATAACTCATGTTGTTGATGCTGACACTAGAAATGGATGTATGGGTACCAATTTCTATAAAGTTTACATGAAATTTTCTTATTGTCATTCGCAGATGACATAGCTTTAATTTCCTCAACTCCCCTCTGGACTTCAAAATCAGATTAGAAACTTGCAGTAGCCATCCGATTTTCTTGGGTTTACAGTAAAATTGCAACAACAACAACAACAACAACAACAACAAAAAAAAAATAAAAAAATAGAAAAAAGGTGGGTATATAAGTAAACATGAAAAATGGTACTTCAAAAGACTGGAAACAGATGTCGTACATAGCTATAAATATCTAGGGTTTACCTTAACGACAAAATAGTCCACAAGACATTTCACTCACAGCGTTTGCAAGAAAAGTCAAAAGCAAAGTGACAGATATCATGAAAACTATGTACAGCCTGGGTAATAGGGATATGTCAATTTTCTTTAGTTTATTTTATGCGCAGGTTAAAGTATTGATATTATATTCATCATAAATATGGGGCCTCACACATTTTAAAGCAACAGAACGCATACATCTTGCTTGTAAAACGTTCTTGGGAATTGGCAAAAAGACGCCAAATACTCTTGTTTATGGTGAGCTAGGTAGATATCCTCTTTATATTGATAGTACTTTACTGGCAGTGAAATACTGGTTCAAGATTAAAAAGAACGACGCCAAGCCGAATACCGAAACAAGCATACGAAAAAGAATTGAAAGAAGTTGGTAAATCACCCAAAAGGGCTTTAGACATAAAACATTGTTCTGACTCCGATGGATTTTCAGAAGTGTGGATAAATGGAGGAGTGGGAGATGAAAAGGCATTCTGATCAGTGTTTAGACAGAGAATGGTAGACCGTTTCAAACAGGACTGGCACAGTAAATTAGAAGGTAGTGATCGTTATACCGTCTGCCGATGCTTTAAATTACTGCCTCAGCCTGAGAAATACTTACATGATATCACAATTACAAAATTCAGAAGGGCATTAGCAAAAGGCAGATTAGGTGTAAATGAGCTTCGAACAAAATTAAAAGTATACCGACACTACAGCGATAACCATCTGCCCTTTTTGCGGTGAAGAAGAACCCGAAATACATTTTCTTCTAAAATGTCCAAGTTACAAAAAAATACGAGAAAAATATCTTCATGAACACTATAAAGATAGCTTTCCTGTTCAGTTGAAGACACTATTGCAAAACGAAACTGCTGTCATAATGAGAGATGTTGCTATGTTTGTACATTACGCTTTACGTTTTAGAGAAGAACAGTTTGTAATGAAATGTTAGAAAACACACGTTTGTTACTTTTGTTGTCGCCATTGAGCATCCTTTTTTTATTTTATTTTTCTATATAAATCATTCATTTTCGATAACATTTAAAAATTCATGTTACGTGTCTCATGTGGATAGGCTGGAGGCCTCACATTAAAGTCATGAGTTCACGAGTACAGGAGTCACGAGTTCTCTCTCTCTCTCTCTCTCTCTCTCTCTCTCTCTCTCTCTCTCTCTCTCTCTCTCTCTCTCTCTCTGTCTGTGTGTGTGTGTGTGTGTGTGTGTGTGTGTGTGTGTGTGTGTGTGTGTGTGTTTATGCGCATGTGTGTGTATGTGCATGCATGCGCGCGCACACGTATGTGACATAATGACAAGAGGAGCAAAAAGAAACAAAACAAACAAAACAAAAACTGTTATGACATAAATACGCGCGCGTGCGCGCGCGCGTGTTTGTGTGTGTGTGTGTGTGTGTGTGTGTGTGTGTGTGTGTGTGTGTGTGTGCGTGCGTGCGTGCGTGCGTGCGTGCGTGCGTGCGTGCACGTGTGTGTGTGTGTGTTTCTGTTTGTGTGTGTGTGTGTGTGTGTGTGTGTGTGTGTGTGTGTGTGTGTGTGTGTGTGTTTTCTGTGTGTGTTTCTGTATATGTGTGTTTTCTGTGTGTTTGCTGTTTTTATTGCTGTTCATGTTCTTGTCGTGGTGTGTTATGTGTGCGAGCATGTATTTGTGTACATGTAGTCTCTCTCTCTCTCTCTCTCTCTCTCTCTCTCTCTCTCTCTCTCTCTCTCTCTCTCTCTCTCTGGGAGATGCTTTACAGCACTCATTTCGAGCAGATGTGTTTTCACTATCGCTCCCTTTCGTGCAAGTGTGTGTGTGTCTGTAAACTGTTTTTTGAACTTTGCGTCGCGTCACATCGTGCAAGCTATGCCGTCGGTTTCCTCATATTTCCGACATGTTTGTGCTGGTTTTGTGCGGACGTTTTGGAGTTTTATGACTGAAAGGGAAGTGTCAGTCAGGGAAGAAGTGAGTCACACAACTGAAGGACAGGCCAAATAGTGTTTGATGGGATGTGTGTTGACTGACCTGTTTTTTGAATTTGCTCCTTATTTGACATGGTGACACCGAATTTGGACCTTAGATCCACTGAGAAACCCACCACTGAAACCCAGAGCCAGGGTCTCTGCCAGACGTGACTGAGCACAAGCAGGGAGAGAGTCTCTTCAGCAAATAGCAGTGTTGATACAACTCCCGTTGAATCGCCTGTTACAAACCCCACTGTTAACTCTACCCTGGCTGATCTCATGACGAGGTTGAACGGAGTGGACACTGTTAACTCTACCCTGGCTGATCTCATGACGAGGTTGAACGGAGTGGACACTGTTAACTCTACCCTGGCTGATCTCATGACGAGGTTGAACGGAATGGACGTCTCCATGATTTCCCAGCTGGACGGGGGTTGTGTGTGACACTGCAGCCATCAAGCAGAAGTTTGGTGTTGTACAGGAGGAGATGGAGGTGTTGAGACAGGAGGTGTGTGACACTGCAGCCATCAAGCAGAAGTTTGGTGTTCTACAGGAGGAGATGGAGGTGTTGAGACAGGAGTGGACTCATTACACAGAGAAAACATGACGTTGAAAGATCACAGGGATTTGTGTGCTGGTGTGGCAAACTTAGAGAAGAGGACGGACGATCTGGAAGGAAGATCAAAGAGAAATCACCTGATTTCCGCCAGCTATCATCAAAAAGAGCATTTTTGTTTATTGAAAACGATGTACGCCATGACCCCCTGATAATCAGAGGCCATTCTGCACGGCGGAAAACGGACAGCCCCGTGTTGAACACATCTCCACTGTGCACTGCGTGGTGAAGGACACCAGAGCGCATTCTGACTGATTTCACACACAACACATCAATCATGTGCACACACATTTTATATGCTCACATAGGTGTCATTGTCTAATCATTTTACTGCACTGATTTTGTTATATCAGCTCCAAACGCATTGCTATTCATGTCAGAAGTGCCACACTCGTGGTGTCAGACCTTAACACGATTGTGGGTTGATTGAAGTATCTGAAAAAAAAAAAAGCAAACTCAAAACAAAAACCGTTAAGGGAGAGGTGTAAGTTTAACGATGCTAGGTGCACACGTAGTGTACAGTGCCTTCAGTCACTTCAAGCAAATCCGCTCTCTTCTGGCCTTCATGGTTTTCACGACAACAATCTTTAAACTTTCATCTCCTATAATTGCTTGAAGCAGTTAAAGGTATAATCTTTGCATAACCCAAAGCCATTTCCCATGGCTTTTAAAGTGGCTAAAGTAACACCAGATTACAAAAGGTTCATCACACTCACCCCTCAAACTGCACACCCATTTCCATGTTATCTCTATCTTATCAACGCTTGCAACATCACATAAACCAACACAGTCTTTATTATTTTCATGCTTTCAGTTCCTTTGTTCAAAACCAGTCTGGTTTCAGGACAAGCCACATCTATAACACAGGTTTGACTAACCTAGTTGATCGATGGCTTACTGTTATAAACAGTAATTAAATTACAGGTACTCCCATGGTAGCATAGACCAAACATTACAGTTTTCAATATAACATAGACCTCAGAACAGTAAAGCACTTCCTCTGTGATACATTGCTTTGAAATTTTTGCTTTCATCTGAGCAGCTATATGTTTTAAAAATGCTTCTTCAATTCTAGTTTAAAAATGCAGACCCTATCATTTTCTATTTAAAAAAACAAACAAAAAAACAAAAAAAAAAAAAAAAAAAAAAAACCTGCTTCCAAAATTGCACACCAGTGTGGGTTGCTTCGTGTTCGGTAACGCCATTCCGTAATATTCATTGGCATTTTTGAATTGAAAAAACGCACGGATCACACACACACACACACACACACACACACACACACACACACACACACACACACACACACTCACACACACACACACACACACAACACACACACAGGGTAAAACACCAAGAATTTATTTCTGTCACCCAAAAAGACATCGAAAACTGAAATCTATCAAAATCAGCATCACTGCTTGTGGAAGCAATGCAAAGAATACGCAGCCAGACTTTTATTACTTTTTTTAAATGTATAAATGAATCGATCAGTCAGTGAACTATGATGACAGGTCGTACGTATTTATATTTAAAAACCAGAGCATAATGATCTGTGTGATCCTGTCAGTACTTTCCTACTGAATTGCTGTACGAGTCTGACACTGGACTGATGGCAAACCCCCATTTCCTTTCCTGCTACATGTTACACAAAATATCAAATCAGTGGGCATATTACTACTGTACTTGTAAATCTCATAGAAAAGAGCCCTAAAATGTACATGATACCTCACGGTGACATACCAATAGTGATTTTTTTTAATGACGTCACACTCAGAACGCGTTTAGATCGAGAGCAATGTGAAGTGTTTTGAACATTTGGTTCAATCCGTATGTTCTGGTATATCAGGAGAGCGAGTTCTTTCATGAACAAACACAGATGTTCACGCGGGTTTTGTTTCAAGATACTGACAATTCATTTTGGAAGACGAAATTCACTAATGCAAGAAAGTCCATTTTGCTTCTGGTGCAGGATTTAATGAACACTTAACAAATTTCCTCAACATTTCCTAGACTGTTTATGTCTGAAAGTACTGCTCAGTTTCACATGTTACCTGTAATGTTTCTTTCAGAGCAGGATGTAAGCCTTAGGCTTGTTGTGGCACTTTTGTTGGATTAAAGTCCATGCCATTATTTTGAATAAAGCCCTGTTTAATCCTAACGTTACTATTTGCACTAGTGAATCTGTCATTGGGCTGTAGATACCGGTGCATAAATTAACCATTAGAACAATCTAACAACGTATTGACATGTAACGTTAATCCATTCAACTGTTTGATGTTTGGGCCCACAATTGGAGGTATTCCTTCTTTACTAGGAAGAGTTCCTTCCCTTGGCCCTAGCTACCGACCATACATTTCATCAAAGCCTTTGATACGACTGAACACTGTCGTAAAAAAAAAAAAAAAAAAAAAAATCCACAACTTTGACAGTTCGTTAGAACACACGTCTTCATTTCTTTCAGACAAAAAGCCAACCAATATAGCAAATGGGTCTGTATCTTATGATCATTGTCTGTTCATCAAAGCATCTGTGACGGTACAAAGTATCCGCAGGTACAAAGTGTCCGCACGCGGACACTTTGTTCCCTGCGGACACTTTGTACCGTGAACTGACGTTCAAAGTGTCCGCAGAAATCCTGCGGACGCTTTGATCCGCGAGGTGACATGTAACTTACAAAAGCGGAACAAAGTGTCCGCAACAGTTTCAGCCTCAGTGTGAGTGGGTGAATGTGCACGTACACTCCCACGCGCGCGCGCGCGTGTGTGTGTGTGTGTGTATGTGTGTGTGTGTGTGTGTGTGTGCGCGCGCACGCGCACATCTTAATCAAAAAGAATTGTTTAAATTTGTTGACTACTTTTTTGTGCAACAGCGTACAAAGGTTAGATTACGCTCACGTGCCCGCGCGAGCGCACGCGCACACACACACACACACACACACACACACACACACACACACACACACGCACGCACGCACGCACACACACACACACACACACACACACACA
>JADBJO010023536.1:25000-26419 GCA_016801955.1 Conus betulinus
GTTTTATGACGTGAAATTTAGTGTAGTCTATTTCACCAATTAATCAATATTTCTTACAATACAATGGAAAATCGAGTTAGGTCGGAATGGCTGGAGTATAGATGCATCATCAGCAAAGAACTAGCAAAAGCTGTAGAGAGTGAGGGCAGATCATGTACACAGACTTCATGAAAGCTTTAGAGAAGTGAGGGCAGATCATGTACACAGACTTCATGAAAGCTTTAGAGAAGTGAGGGCAGATCATGTACACAGACTTCATGAAAGCTTTAGAGAAGTGAGAGCAGATCATGTACACAGACTTCATGAAAGCTTTAGAGAAGTAAGGGCAGATATATGTACACAGACTAAAATGCAGAAGAGAGAGCCCTTGTGGCACATCAGATGTTTGTGGTAAAAGTCTGGACAATTATTAGATAACCATTTTTTTTTTTTAGTCATGATTTGTGATCAGTGACGTCAAAGACCTTTGTAAAATCGATAAGACGATGATAAACTCTCAATATGAAATGTCCACTCACAGTAGGCTTCCTTTTTTTCAGTGTTCCCGGATAAATCTTTTTACCGGAGGGCAATACTACACTTGAATCGGTACGGCTTTAACACAAACTTTCAGTCGTCGACTAATCGATATTCAACCTATTGGCTCCGTCGATGTCAATCTACGTCAGCAACAGGAAATCATGTCGGGTGAAAGTTGACATAAAACACACTTTTAACTTCGTCACTGGTCATTTTTCCCACACACCAGCTCTCACGCTGCTGAATTCATGCTGGTACCGCAGCTGTCTCTGCTCCAAACTTTGCTGTCCATCATTGACAATCACCAAATTCTGATTTTTTCTAAAAGTCATCCAGTCCAATTAATTATCGCTCGAAATTCGGAAACACTTGATGATAGATGCATACTTATCACTTCTTGTTGATGAGTCATCGCTGGTTCAAGTGGCGTAGTTCACTGCACTGAGTGACGAGTACACAACTTGTGCTTCTCTTTAGAATAAAGTCGCCCATGCTCTGCACGTACATGCGTTTCCAGACTGATAGGCGGGAAGAGGAGGGGGAGGGGGAGGGGGGGGGGGGGGGGGGCTTACACTTAGGCGCTTTCTCCATACCTAGGATAGGCTCAGCACTGGCGTGTTTCACAATTGATAAACATTAAACTAGCAGCAGGGATAGTGTTGGGAACTGCACATGTTTTTTGCCTGAATTCTTATGCATAAGAATGTGTATAGCTCTCCAAATTAGGTCTGAGTTATTGTTGGAGCTGTGATAAAGAAAGGATTTGAAATTTTCTTCTTTTTTTTTTTTTTTTTTTTTAAACGGCACAGCTTTGATGGTACCTTGTTCCTTTGATTCTTGAGCCCTTCTTTCTTTTCTTTTCTTCTTCTTTTTTCTTCTTCTTTTCTCTGTATTTTTGTT
>JADBJO010023537.1:0-2500 GCA_016801955.1 Conus betulinus
ACAGGTTGCCACAAATGTGACAAACGACGGTGTATCATCTGCAAAGAACATCTGCAGGAATCACCTAACTTCACCAGCGTCAGGACGGGTCAATCTTTTAACATCAGAGATGTGGTCTGCTGCACTTCCAACAATCTGGTGTACTTGATTGACTGTGCAGCGTGTCATGATGTGCAGTATGTTGGGGAGACCGGCAATACCCTGGCGGAGCGCTTCTATATACCCACAGGTACGACATCAGCCACAAGAAGGACACTTTGGGTGCCAAACACTTCATGGCCCTGGTCACCAGTTGAACAGAGAAACGGAGGATGATGGAGTTGTGCACGAGAGAGAGAGAGAGAGAGATGACGTAACAGATACCCCCACGTCATTTTTTTTGTATTGCGTCACTCGTTGTCATACTGCCTGAAGAAGAGAGCATTGTAGAAAAAAAGGTGGTGTTTTGTGTTTTTATTGAATTTAATTCCCCCGATTTTTCTCAGAAGGGAACCCTAGGAGAGTGTTTGCCGTGTGAGACGAGTTGTGTTGTACATGTGTCAACACCATGCAGGCATGGTCTGCTTACTTGTCAGCGCAGAGACAACAGACCGTTTCTGTGTGGGGCCTGACTGACTTGTTCAGTTTTATACTGAACGTGATCGATTCCCACGTCGTGACCGACGGATGAGTAGGCAGGCAGGTCATCTGCTGATGTGGGTCCTCATGTGGGAAGGAATTCCAACTCCTGAGGCGCAAAGTCGGCCACAGACGCTGCATGGAATGTGGTCCTGCAAGGATGGGTCCTGTTTCTCTCCGATCCTCTTTTCCTGCATGGCGGCTGCTCTGTTGCGCTCGAATGTCTTTGTGCCCTTACCGAGAGTGCGGAAACAGGTACATGCATGCTACCAGTATGATGATTATGTCTGGTGACTGGTCACCGCACAGTCAGCGGTTACTTATAATGACCATCACATTACTTTGGGAGAGAAAGTAGATCTCGGAGGGGGAGGGGGGGGGGGGAGCATGTAAGTTTAAGTGACTTGTCCCCAGACAACTAATAATTATTTGACAATTTCCATCCCTGTACTCTTATGCACTTAAGATCACTTTTACTCAGGTACAGAGAGAAACGAAAGAAAAACGGCGACAGGGCAGTGAATCCTACGCTGGAATTGATTGTACGGCGATTTGACAAGGAGCGAGACAGGGGACGGTGATCTCGGATACAATCGGTCGAGAACCGCCACCCCTATCCCCACCCCACCCTACCTCATCTCTCTCCTCCAGTCCACGACCTTTCGGGCTGTTTCTTGGCAAGTACGGCCAACTCGAGATAACAACCGCCGCCTTTCTCTCTCTCTCTCTCTCTCTCTCTCTCTCTCTCTCTCGGTCTTTTTCTCTTTTTTTCCCCGTTTTTTTTTCCCCTTCCTTTAATTGATAACCCAGGGTAGCCACCAGGAAGCTGACCCGGGGTTATCGTTGACAGTAATCATTCAGCTGTTGATCTATCGCTCCTTTCCACGGCTTGCTGTTGTAAATGCTTCCCGATAGAGCAAAAGTAATGTAGTGGCGTCGCTCTGGCTGTCGGCTGTGCATGAGAGTGCCGCGTGCATTGATGTGGGTAGGGTTAGGTGTAGGGGGTGGGGGTGGTAGTGAAGGCGCGATGTGGGTAGGGTAGGGTGTAGGGTGTGGGAGGGGGGGGGGGGGTGAAGGGAGTTAATTCTAAACATCTAATTTCAAACTCATGGGTGACACTTAGCGGGCGCCCAAGTCTCTTTGAAATATGAATGGCGTAGGGGGATGAAATATGGGTAGGGGATAGAGTGACTAAACTTATCAACAGGACTCTTAGATTCTACCTCCCCCCCCCCCCCTCCCGCTCCTCCCCACCTTGCCCTCAGACACGGCGAGTGAGTCTATGTTTTCACTGCTGTCCTTTTAAGTCTTGACATAACGCCTTGCCAACCCCCTCTATTCATTTCTCTGAAAATGCCGCACAGAGAACGTCAGACGTATCTTCGCCTTTTTCCTTGCCACCAATATTTCATAGAATTAATGTAGTTGACCAATGTTTCATGGCATCGATGTAATTTACTAATATGACGCTATACTAATGATCAGAGGAAATCGTGTGCACTCATCCGTGCTGTCTAATCCCCTTCATTCCGTTAACCCCCCCCCCCCCCCCCCCCGGCAGTAGGCGGTTCATCCTGCCCATCATCCTCACAACCTTCCCATTTTCCCCGCTCTACCAGCCCTAGGTTCTACTACCCCATGGCGTGAACATGGAGACGACAGTTCCACACCATCTGTCTCAGCAGTACCCCCTCAAACTAACGGCTCTTTTATTTCCTTCGCTGCTCGCCATGTCTTTGAAGTTCTCTGTGTTGAACTGGCCTGATGACGCCTCCGACCCCCTCCCCCCTCCCCCCTCCCCCCAGGGCCGTGTCAACGTTTGTGGGACAAAAGAGGGGATGGGACACAGCCCGCTGACGATGAATGGGGCTGATTGCTGAGG
>JADBJO010023537.1:7500-26419 GCA_016801955.1 Conus betulinus
TCAAGCTTCCTTTATTGAACAGTGAGCTTCAGTTCAGGCTTCCTTTACTGAACACTGAGCTTCATTTCAGGCTTCCTTTATTGAACAATGAGCTTCAGTTCAGGCTTCCTTTACTGAACAATGAGCTTCAGTTCAGGCTTTCATTGCAGACAATCTATGTGTTTCTGTTCAGATGACGTCACCGAGTGCGAACAACACGACATGCATCAGGGGAACAGTCAGTCAACTGTTTCAATAATTTATTTTCCACTTTATAATCACATAGCTTCACAAAAAATGTGAAAATTTGAACACCAACAAGCTAATGCTTACAGTGTGTTCGAATGTTTATAATTACACATGTGACAAGGAAATGGCAGGAGACTATTAAAGTTACTATGCTAAACTAAAGACGCAACCCCCCCCCCCCCCAAAAAAAAAAAAAAAGAAAATACATACCCACACGTATACAAAATGTCAAATATACATGTACATAGACATACATTACACATGCACATATACATAAACGCAATCATGTACAAAATCAAGGAAAAATAAGAAAAGAAAGTCGTAAGCAAAGAGTAAACACTAAGGACTATAAAATGCATGATAATCTACACTCACACATCATTAACCTTTATATGAAGCGTTGAGAGAGAGAGAGAGAGAGAGAGAGAGAGAGAGAGAGAGAGAATGTGTTCTGCTCTAAGATTTTTATCATAAACATGTGTATCTTTACTTCATGCGAAGTTTTACAACATGTTCTTCAAAAACGTTCAGATTGTTTACTAAAACGATGAAAAGTTTTGAATATAGCTGCGTTATCTTCACTTCGGACGGATTGCTTACCACGGAGGAGAATACTAACTTCGAGTAGATTGGGTGCAAGGGTGTCTTTTCTAATGTTAGAGTAATTTGGACAATATGATAGAAAGTGTTCAGCCGTTTCTGAATCAGTCAACTGAGACGGAACAGCGGCTGGTGATGTGTATCTAACACTGGTGAGAGAAAAACATTGGCAAAACTGTCAGGATATCAAAAGTGAATATCAATAATACGTGGACACACGCTAAAGTAAATTATCATATGATGTAGGACATTGATCGTAAAAACGTTTTTTTTTCCCTTTAAATCTAAGGAGTGTTTGGCCCTGTTGCAGTAAATTCAAGAGAGAAAGAGGGGTGGGGGTGCGGGGGGGGGGGGGGGGGGGGGGGTCGGTTGGCATGCTTAAGGGGTGTCTGTTGCGGCACAAAGTGTCGCACCTGCACAAAGTGTTCTGTTTCACTCCCTTCCCCAGCACAAAGTGTCGCATAGCACACAAATTTGACTTGCGACAGTTTGATCAGCCTTACCAGCACAAAAGTGTCGCAAGCACAAAATGTCGCAATGGCGCTATCTCTACATGTATTGAGTGAGCAAGTGGGTGATGGTAGGTGAAGAGAGATACAGTCAAGGTGAGACAACAACATCATCTCTCTCTCTCTCTCTCTCTCTCTCTCTCTCTCTCTCTCTCTCTCTCTCTTTCTATATATATATATATATATATATATATATATAAATGAATATATATATATATGTATATATATATATATATATATATATATATATATATATATATATATATATATATATGTGTGTGTGTGTGTGTGTGTAAAGCTGAACAATTAGGTAGTGGGGGAAAACAAGTGCAGGTTAACAATTCTTCCATCGTTACAGTAATGACTTGGCAAAGATTTGAAATTGAGAGGAAAAAAAATTGAAGATGAAGTAAATGGGAAAATATCTATCATAAATATGAAAACCCTTCACTAGCTGCATGAGGAAACTATCGCAATCCCTCTCGAAGGCAGATCTATTTGTATCGCCTGCTCCGAGGCCTTTCGTCCGCTGGATCGGACTCATCAGGGAGACACGGCTGATTGTGTCTGTGTTCTTGGCGTCAGATAGAGGCACACCACAGTCCGTAATTCTGTGGCCCGCCCAGTACTACTCCCCCTAAAGTTGATTCAGACTGGTTTTCAATGTTGATTCAGATAGAATGTCCATGTATGAGTTTATGACCAGTAAATAACAACCCTGAACACATTAATAAAGGAAATATGCAAGGGGGTACTTCTGTGACCAGCCCAGAAGTACTCCCCCTAAAGTTGATTCAGACTGGTTTTCAATGTTGATTCAGATAGAATGTCCATGTATGAGTTTATGACCAGTAAATAACAACCCTGAAATACATTAATAAAGGAAATATGCAAGGGGGTACTTCTGTGACCAGCCCAGAAGTACTCCCCCCTAAAGTTGATTCAGACTGGTTTTCAATGTTGATTCAGATAGAATGTCCATGTATGAGTTTATGACCAATAAATAACAACCCTGAATACATTAATGAAGGAAATATGCAAGGGGGTACTTCTGTGACCAGCCCAGAAGTACTCCCCTAAAGTTGATTCAGACTGGTTTTCAATGTTGATTCAGGTAGAATGTCCATGTATGAGTTTATGACCAGTAAATAACAACCCTGAATGCATTAATAAAGGAAATATGCAAGGGGGTACTACTCTGGGACCAGCCCAGAAGTACTCCCCCTAAAGTTGATTCAGACTGGGTTTTCAATGTTGATTCAGGTAGAATGTCCATGTATGAGTTTATAACCAATAAATAACAACCCTGAATACATTAATAAAGGAAATATGCAAGGGGGGTACCTCTGTGACCAGCCCAGAAGTACTCCCCCTAAAGTTGATTCAGACTGGTTTCAATGTTGATTCAAATAGAATGTCCATGTATGAGTTTATGACCAGTAAATAACAACCCTGAACACATTAATAAAGGAGATATGCGAGGGGGGGGTACTTCTGGGACCGGCCCAGAAGTACTTCCCCTAAAGTTGATTCAGACTCGTTTTCAATGTTGATTGATTGAGTAGAATGCCCATGTGTGAGCTTATGATCATTAAATAACAACCCTGAGCTCATTGATAAAGGAAATATGCAAGGGGGGGGGTTACTTTTGGGACTGACCCAGAACAACTCCCCCTCAAGTTGATTCAGACTATATTTCAATGCTGATTCAGGTAGAATGTCCATGTATGAGTTTATATAACCAGTAAATAACAACCCTGAACACATTAATAAAGGGAATATGCAGGGGGGGGGGGGGGGGGTACTTCTGGGACCGGCCCAGAAGTACTCCCCCTCAAGTTGATTCAGACTATATTTAAATGTTGATTCAGATAGAATGTGCATGTATGACCTTTATGATAAATAAATAATAACCTTCAACACCTAACGGAGATAATTTTGCCGAGGGGGGGGGGGGGGGGGGGGGGGGGGATACTTCTCTGGGACCGGCCCAGAATGACTCCCGGGAGTACTTTATGAAAACAGGGGGTCCATTTTTTACCCGACCCAGATGTACTCTCGGGAGTCATTCAGGCGCGGCCCACAGTAGTACCCCCCGGGAGCACTTCTGGACGGTGAGTACTTTTGGGCTGTTACACCGTAAACCGCTGTTTTGTCGCACATCCGCCGTTTTGTCGCACAGAGACAAAACGGTGGACCTTCAACCGCTGTTTTGTCGCTATCCCGCCGTTTATTCGCATGTGTGACAAAACGGTAGGGTGCGATAAAACAGCGGTCTACAGGGGGTGCTGTTCTGGACCATGTCCAGTTTAACTCCGACTTTCCGGGGGGGGGGGGGGGGGGGGGGGGGGGGGGGTGCTGTTCTGGGCCAGTGCCAGATTAGCTCCCCAGGGAGGCGGCAGTTTCGAATTAGTTTAACTCTCTAGGGGGTGGGGGATGGGAGAGGTTTGTTCTGGGCAGGTGCCACATAAGCTTTTGCTTGTTGTGCTCCATGTTGTGATGTTCACTGCAAAATGTTTTGGGTTGAATAATCTTTGTTTAAAGCAAAGAGGGGGAGGGGGGGGGGGGGGCTGTCTGGGCTAGGTCCAATTTAACTCTCTTGGTGGGTTGTTCTGCGCCGGTGGCTGACTGACTCCCCCAGTGGGGCTGCTTCGGGGCAGATCCAGTTTAACTCTCTAGGAGTCTGTTCTGGGCTAGGTCCAGTTTAACTGTCGGGGGTGGGGGGGTGGGGGGTGGGTGCTGTTCTGGGCTAGTACTAGATTAATCCCCAGGAAGGAGGCTGCTTTTGGCCAGGTCTAGTTTAACTGTCTAGGGGACTGTTTTGGGGCAGGTCCAGTTTAACTCTCTAGGGGGGACTGTTCCGGGCCGGTGCTAGATTAACTCCCAGAAAGGGGGGGGGGGGGGGGGGATGTTCTGGGCCAGGTCCAGTTTAACTCTTTACACTGTGGGCTGTTTTGGGTTAGTAACTCTCGGGGGGGGGTGGGGGGTCAGTTCTGGGCAGGTGCCGGATTAACTCCCCATATAAGCTTTCGCTTGTTGTGCTCCGTGTTCTGATGTTCGCTGCACAGTGTTCCTGGTTGAAATATGTGTTTTTAAAGCAAAGTCTCCCAACAAGGGGGGGGGGGGGGGGGGGCTGTTCTGGGCCAGGTCCAATTTAACTCTCCTGGTGGGTTGTTCTTGGCCGGTGCTAGATTAACTCTCCACTGGAGCGCTTATTGGCCATTTCTTCATTAATAGAGGCAGAGGGGAGGGGTTGGGGGGGGGGGGGGCTATTCTGGGCCTGCGCCAGTCTAACTCCCGGGGGGGGGGGGGGGGGGGGGGGGGGGGGGGCTTTCCAGGCCTGTCCTGGAATGACTCTCCACTTGCGCTAGTTTAGCTCCCAGGGAGTCATTTTGATGTAAAAAATAATTGGGCCGGAAGAACTCCCGGTAGTTAGTCTGGAACAGCACCAGTTTAATTCTCCAAGGGGTTGGGGAGCTGATTTGGCACTGCCCCATAGTCAAAATTTTTAGGTTCAAAACAACTCCCCGGGTTATTCTGAGACTGGTAGGGGTTCATTTTGGAACAGGCCTAATAACACAGAAGAAGAGATGGGGGGGGGGGGGGGGGGGGGGGGGGGAGGGGGCGTTCTCAACCTGTTGGGGGGGGGCTGCTTTGGTGCAGATCCAGATTAACTCCCGGGAGTTAATCTGAGGCAGTGCCATAGTGACTCCCGAGAGTTAAACTGGGTGGGGGGGCGGTTTCACCACGTTTACACCGGCACAAACTGTTACATGTTCCAAAGTGCGACACTTTGTGCAGATCTTCTCACTACAAAGATGCGACACTTTGTGCAGTTGCGACACTTTATGCCACAACATGCACTTGTACGTACAACTGAAACACCATAAGCGCTCTGACTTTTGCCAAATGGTTGAAGGGTTGAAGTGACAGTTGTGAATTCAGACCATTTGTGGCGTCAGATTTTAACATTTTGATATCTCTGTCCGTTCACTAAACAGCAGGTAGATACATCATTAGGCGAGGGAAGTTAGTAGAAGGACGGGCCCTGCATGCCATAACGTTGCGCTTCATACATGGTTAACTTCTGACATACGTTGACCCTGCATCCTGCATCATTTAATTTGACCTGAACACTTCACTTTATGAGCTCCTACACATACCCCTACCGTTCCACTATCCCCCCCCCCCCCCCAACACACACACACACACACACACACACACACACACACCACACACACACACACTCACACACGCGGATACACAGACACACATACACCCACCACCGTCACACACACACACACACGCACGCACGCACGCACGCACGCACACACGCACGCACGCACGCACGCACACACACACACACACACATTCGCACGCGCACACACACACACGCGCTCGCGCGCGCGCACACACACACACACACACACACACACACAACACACACACACACACACACACACACACACACGTACACACACGCACAACACCACACAGATTCAGAAAAACTTTATTATCTCTCGTTACAAGAGAAATTACATTTGTGACCGCTGCCCTAAAAGTTAAGACATACATATTTATAGTTACAAACGTGACACTGGAAATTAAAATTACTTACAAACAATAAAACATGCGTGTAACACCAAAATGGGAATTTCAATCTTTCTCCTTTGGTAGTGCAAAATAAAGTACACACTCAGCCACTCTTGATTATAATACATAAATGTGTGCACGTATGAGAGAGGAGAGAGAGAGAGAGAGAGAGGAGAGAGAGAGAGAGAGAGAGAGAGAGAGAGAGGTGATTTATCATTAAAAATCATTAAGATGAGACATATTCCAGACATTTCTATTCCTCATTGTTTCCAGGACATGCACATATAAAACAGAAACACACCCACACTCCAGCATCTATACTTTCCCGCTTGCTCACGGACATACACACCCGCGCACATGCTTGTGTCACAGGTGATCCATCGCCTCTTCTTACACGCTGTGTTTGTTTAAAAAACGCAATGGATTTGAACACAAAGCTCTTTTTTGTGCGCATCAGCTTAGCTCTGGGAACACAAAATCGTCTGCCTGATGGAAGGAGCACAAACTGTCGCGCAAGCGTATGCCCACTGTCACTAACAAATCGCACGAGCCTTGTTGACCGCACGCCCTTTCATACAACTCACTCATACTCTCCTGTCTCTCACCAACAATCTTGCCGCAGATGTTCACAACGCTATCCAAGAATTTGCTGTTTTTTCAAATTAAGATTTCCATACCAGCAAAATGCATGAAAAAGTCAAGACAGACTCAATAAAACTCCTGTAAAATGTTTTAAGAATTTTTGGCTGGACATGCAGATTCCTCAATTTGCGTAGGAAATGCATTCTAATTTGGCATTTTTTGTATGCGGACCTGGTGTGTGTATTGAAAGTGAGCTTATTGTCTAATGTTGTGGGTGTCCAGATATTTGTATTCCTCTACCCGTTCCACTTTTTCTCCATCAATGTAAAGATCAGGGCACATAATTTTCCGCTTTCCTAAAATCTATGATCATCTCCTTTGTTTTTTTTTTTTACGTTAAGCTCAAGATAATTTTCTTTACACCAGGTGCTGAAACGCTCAACTTCATCAAAATATGTTTACATCAGAATTGGAAAGTTGTAGGGCTGTATCATCTGAATATTTAATGACTGGTGTTTCTTCTGTACCAATGCAGTCGTTGGTGTACAGAGTAAAGAGGACAGGAGAAAGAACGGTACCTTGAGGGGAACCTGGTGGAGCAAAAGACGACAGATGACATGACAGATTGATAGCGCACTGACTGGGATCTGGAGATGAGGAAAATCTGTGATCCACAGGATAAGCCTGGGTCTGACATTTAACGATAAAAGTTTGTGCGCTAAGAGATGAGGCTGGATGGTGTTAAAAGCTGATGAAAAATCAATAAAAAGAATACGAACTAAAGAAATCTGTTTTCTCCAGGTGAGTGTAAGCGTTGTGTAAAAGTGTGTGAGAGTGGCATCGTCTGTGCATCTGTTGCGTTTGTATGCAACTGATAAGGATCTTGATGACTGACTGTGTCAGTGAGGAGGTGACTGAGTATTGCTCTTTCGAAACCACTTCATCACAAAGGATGTTAGAGCGACTGGGCGGTAGTCATGAGGGAAGATGGTTTAGACTTTTTTGGTATAGGACAGATCACTGAGGCTTTCCAGAGAGAGGGACAGTTGAAGTTTTAATAGACCAATTGAATAGTAGTCTAGTGAAGACATGACAGAGTTGAGATCCACAGTTCTTGAGTAATACACTACTAATTTTGTCTGGTCAGGCGCCTTTTGGATATTTAGTCTTTTAAACATTGAAAGTATGTGTGTATCTTCTATAATGATCTCATCTTTCTATCTTTGCTTTGATTTCCTCTTTTATCACTCCCAATGCATCAGGTGAAATCATGGGCATCACAACGACAGTTGGTGAAATTGTGTTGAGTTCATTAGCGAATCGTTGTTGCTGTTCTTTTGGTAAGCACACAGTGATGATGGGATTTAGTTTGACCAGTTAATTTCTTTAGACCTTGCCATGCGTTCCGCATATTACCGCACTGAAACTGGCAATTCAACCTTCTCTTTGTATTTTTGGTTTGGGCTGGAACGTATTTCCTTTCTCAGTTTTATTTGGACTTTCTTACGTTCCATTTTGTTTTCTGTTGAAAAGGCAATTTCTTTTCATTTAACACACGGTTTTCAGTGGCTTCGTTACCCATGGTTTATTGTTAGGGAAAATTTTGATTGTTTTTGATGGAATGATTAAAATCTTGACCAAAACATGATATATTCTGATATGACATCTGTTGCTTCATGGATATTGACAGAGGATTCAAAGAAAAGGTCCCAGTCAGTACAGTCCAAAACATTCTTGTAATTCCAAAATACTGTCAGGCTCCCATACCTTAGCCTTCTTCTTTATGATGGGTTCTGTCTGAATTTTAGGTCTATATGCGGGTATGAGGTGGACTACATCATTGATCAGATTTTCAGATAGGGGGTAGGGGTTCCGATTTGTAAGCGTGATTGATGTTGCCATAACACAGATCGGGCCATTTTGTTCTTTACGAGTGTAAAACAGGGTAATATATTGGTTTAAAAGATGGAAGGGATGAGTCAATCTTCTGTTACAGTTATTAAAATCACCAAGAATAAAATTGGGTGCATCAGGAGAGATAGACTGAAGAAATTGCACAGCATCAACAACATGGGCAGCGGCACATGACACATTGGCAGCAGGATGAGCATAAACAACTGTTTAAAACAAACTGGTCCCGAATTCCCGCGGCAGGTATCTTGGTCTCAGAGACAGCGATATCAGTTCTACATCAGGGGGGTGCACAGCCGTCTTCTCACAGTCACATTAGCATTGTCACACCATCTATTGTTGACATACACACACACCCTCCCCCCCGTGTGCCTTGCCTGTGGGTCAGTGGGTCACGGTCAGTTCTGAGAGGGGGGTGAAATCCGTCAATGGCCACGCTGTCATCAGGGATAGAGTTCACACCACCATGTTTCCGTAAAACATAAACACACAAGCATTTCTGTATTCTCTCATAAAACGAGAGTTCACTAAAAGTTCATCAAAATTTCCGTTGGAGCTGGTCGGGTTGATCGAGCGAACATTAGATAAAATGATGGATGGCAGGGGGGGTCGGCTAGCATTTCTTCTCAATCTTCGTTTTACACCTCCACGCTGACCACGTTTTCTTTTCCTTTTGGCATGTTCAGAGCCGGTTTTGAAATTTTTTCACCTGTGTAGGGATTGGTTTAAAAACGGGAAGTGGAAGTTGGTTAAATCGGGCACGCCTGTGGTCTGAATAAAATCGAAAGCTCAGTAAGAAATCACGGGTGTAGGAAAGTTGGTCATTGACCCACTGCTGGTGGGCGCCATTTTGATTTGCACAGCTGATGAGTGGCGAAGAAAAACGATTTGAAACAAGGCAAGGAACGTCACACACACCTTCGACCACAGAACAGAATCCATCCTGTCAATCACACACTGTACTGGGTAAAAATATTTACACATCAAATGGGTCACATTGACTAAAACAGTAATTTGAGACGGCAGCACAGTCACACAGGTCGCCAATCAGTGCAGCGCCCCCTATCAAACAGACCTACAAACAGATTAAGACTAAACACACTAACACACACACACAGAGGGACACACACAAACAGAAATGCATAGAGAGATAGAGACAAATAAAGATAGAGAACAATACCAGTTTCTAAAAAATAAAAGGAATATATATATATATATATAGAGAGAGAGAGGTAGTTATGACTTCTTTACCCCTTTCCTCTCTTCACTCCCTTCTTTTCCCCTACCTTAACCTCCTCCTCTCCCTCCTCTTTCTTCTCCCCCCCGCCCCCTCCCTGCCTGTCCACACCACAGACTTAGAGGTCAGCCGTTCAGCTCCTGTTGTATTCAGACGGACACGATTTCGCCATCAGAAGTGTCGGACCTGTATCATCTGGCTTCTTCATTACCAACGGAACGCAAACTGCAGCCCTTGTCACGAAGACCATGTGAAACGGATATGTTTTATAACTTCCTCAATCCACCCGTGCCAACACAGACCATGTGTAACGGACATGTTACTAACCTCAGTCCACCCGGGTCAGCTCTCATCCCTCCCTTACCTCCTTCCCCATCCTCGCCAAACAACACCCGCGTCGTCACCAATACCCTTAGAAATTATACCTGGGTATCCTCCTCTCCTTTTTCATGTTCCCTCTCTCCCTCCACCTTCATTGTTCATGTTGCCACCCTTTCCCGTGGGAAAAAAAAATCGTTTAAAATATATGTGGGACACAGAAGGGGGCTGGAATAGCTCAGTGGTAGAGTGCCCGGATTTGCAATATTTGTGATCCTGGGGTTGTAGGTTTCGAATCTCTACCCAGCCGTTTTTGGTACAGAGGGATATTTCTGTCAGAGTTAACATTGGTTCTGACTCCATTTCCCGTACAGTTCTTTGAATAAGACTATAAAACCCGAGGTTCCATGTGTGAACGCACGCATAACATCTTTGCGCACATGTAATAAATCCCATCACCAACTTTTGGAAGAGAAGGCCAGTTTGGCTATTGTTATGAATGATACGTTATACATAGCATGCGCTTTATCGGAAGGTGGAGTATGCCTGCCTTAATGGCGTGATAAAAGGTCATAATCACAAAACTCCACTCCCTTTGTTGGGTAGATGTGATTAATCCTTGCCTGACTAAACAGGGGGTGTCCCCAGGAGTGTCAGCCTGTGTACGTGGGGGGGAAAAAGACCAGAACACTAGCGGGCACAGAGTGGCGGAGGATGCATGATCACCTCCCAGCAGGGCAGCAGAAACAACAATCTGAAGAATGACAATGAAAAGAAGACGATGACAGCAGAAGAAAAAGAAGAAGACAAACTATTGAGAGGAACCAGCCTTTACAAAGACATGTTCACACACACACACACACACACACACACACACACACACACACACACACACACACACACACACACACATTCATACATACATACAGAGGGAGAGAGAGATATGACTGATTTTTGACACAAGCGTACACATGCATGCATGCACACACAACACATACACACACACGCACGCAACACACACACGCACGCACGCACACACACACACACACACACACACACACACACCCACACACACACACACACACACACACACACACACACACTTTTTCTACAGCTCATCTGTTATTTGCAGACTCCAAATTGTGATGATTTTTTTCACAAGGCCATGACATAGCATCTTGTTAATCGTTAATCGTTTAAGCTGCTTTCTCTTTTTAACTACACGAAAGGGCACCTTCAATTAGCAGCCCCCTCAGTCCCTGAAAGGCTTTGTGTGATGGCCTGGACCATCGTTAAGCTGAAAACTGACAACCTGATCCTCGTGACTGTAGACGTCCCTCGTGCTCATCTTTCGTGTAAGCTGCAGTCGTATGCCGTCACCGGAGATAAGCGCTCCGGCTGTCTCTGTCAGAATGGATAGACAAGGGTCCTTTTGTCCCTGAGGACAGACAGATTTACGGGCTATGTGCCATTGTGACACCAATGTCGTTGTGACCCAGTGTCATTGTGACCCCATGTCGTTGTGCCCCCACATGACTCCGTTTACCGACCGGCAAACAGACGTTGCCTCGGTGTCTGTTTGTTTGAATGTTTGGTGTGTGTGTGTGTGTGTGTGTGTGTGTGTGTGTGTGTGTGTGTGTGTGTGGTCCATGAACTGATTGGCTTCAAAATGCTCAGAACGATTAGAGCAGTTTGCATAAAGGTACACAGCTGATCTTCACGCCTACAGTTCTGAACCATTTCTTGCATCTGTAAAACACACAAAAAGAATGGTGAAACTCGGCCAGTGTCCTTCGCCCACTTGTACTGAATTTGGCACGCCGACAGCTTGGATTTCTTTTAATTCTGCTTTGAGCATCTTTCTTCTTGTAATTCTTTGAGAAGAGAATGGTATGCACCAAACGTTTCCCACCTTGCGATTCATGGTCTCACCCACCATCTTCGATTTTTTTTTAATTCTTCAATTGTACGCAAGTGATCAAAATGATAAAATAGCGCAAACAAAAAAAATTTCTTCTTCTTCAGAGCCCATGTTCAGAGAGTACTGGGCGCCGCGGCCTGTCCAGCAGCTGTGCAGACGCTTGCCGGCTGGACTGGAGGAAGCCAGCGGGGGATGTTGTTTTAGATTTCCGTCAAACAAACCGTCCACTTCCGTGTCAAACAACCGCCTTCCACTCGCTGGAGAGGCTTTTTTCAGCGTGGTGTGTCGCCAGCTTTGAATGAGCGGTCTGTTGTTTACCAAACGCACGGGTGTGAAGCAACTAACTTCTGAAACTTTACTGGTACTACTATCTTCTGAAAACACAACTGTAATTTTCATAAGATAGTAGTAATACTACGATCTTATGAAGATTATAGTAGTGTTTTCAAAAGATAGTAGTACTAGTAACGTTTCAGAAGTTAGTCGCTTCACAACACGTGCGCCACGCGCTCTCCCTCCGGCGGCACGCGATCCTACTTTAATGCTTGTTGTATGGCAAACTAATCGTAGATGATTGTTTTGTATTTGATTGTTTCTTATTTGTTGCATTTACTTGTATCAGTAATATACAAAAGTAAGAACGAAAAAGGGTATCTTTGGTGACATTTATTGAACAGTACTTTCTACTGCTTCTATTATGCACTGCATGTGTCTACAAAAGTACTGTTATCATCACAAAGAAGTTAATTGATGATTAAAACAAGAAATAAAATGAAAAAAAAACGGAAATATGTTTAGTCTGCATTACAACTGTTTACATCATCATAATGTTTAGTAGTAGACTACTACTACTACCATTAAAACTGCAACATATTTTTTTTCCTGCTTTTGGTTGTTTCGGATTTGTTACATGCTGCTCTACCATTCATGTACAAAAGAAAGGGATAATGAATTGAAAAGGGTATGTTTGGTGACATTTATTTATGTACTTACGTGTATGAAACTACTTCTTACCACCACAAAAAAACTAGCGTACAATCAAAACAATAAATGAAACGAACACACACACACACACACACACACACACACACACACACACACACACACACACACACACATGCGCGTGCGCGTTTACTGGAATTAGAATTGTTTGAAACAACAGCAATAATTTTCTTTTTAATACTCTTTGTAAAACCAGCCACGAGTGCTGCTATTACACTTTCCTTCAACTAGGTCTTCTTCTGCTACTACTACTTCTACTACTTCATTCTCAGCAGTTTACCAGTCGATGATGAACCCAAGATATACCCGTGGGAACACCGCAAAGTGTACGACCGTCTGGCCGAAATGCTCGAACTCAGCCAGTGTGTGGGTCGTGCACATTGTGTCTCTAGCACAATAAGGGCGTTCCCGGCACAAACTGTCGCATGTTCTAAAGTACGACACTTTGTGTAAATCTTCTCAGCACAAAGTGTCGCACTTTTGCACAAAGTGTCGCATGCGACCCTTTTGTGCAGTTGCGACACTTTGTGCCGCAACAGGTGTCTATATACGAGGTTTACTATAATCAGGGCCTTGCTAGTCCGAACTTTTCCGCAATTTCCTATTCTTATCAGAGAGTTTTTTCATTTAGCTTGAATGTAGCTGTATTAGGCATGCACAATTCACACGATGTGATATGAAAGACGTGTGATGTCGTACGTTACAGGGAAGCAAGAAATTGAAGCCCAAACAGAACAAGACAGTATGGACCATCGTGTATATTATGATCACAGATACACGTCTATGTGCGTTTACAGTGCAACCAACAGCCCACATGTACCCATTCTGAGCCCAAAGACCGAACTAAAGAAGTCAAACACCGAACCCTGAATTCTAAGAAGAAAAAGTAGGCTTCTGTTTGTGCGTATGCGATGGATCATTGTACACCACACACACACACACACACACACACACACACACACACACACACACACACACACACACACACAACTCGCACGCACGCACGCACATACACACAAGCCTGGTTTACTTTGTTGGATATCTAGGCCGCCAAAGGACAAACAGATACAGAAGTAAAGAGCCTTGACCAATTGGTGTTCTTCAGGCAGAACAAGAAAGAACCAACAGCGATTATAAAGAAGTAAGCTTAGAGAGGAGAAATGTATACAGGCCAACAAGTTCCGCTACCTATGAAGAGGGCTGAACAGGGAGTGAGAGAGTTGGCGGCTTGGGGGTGGGGGGGGATAGGGCGAGGGAGGGGGTTAGGGGATCAGGAGGAGAGAGATCGGATGAAAAAGACAGCTTAAACTCTCTCTCTCTCTCTCTCTCTCTCTCTCTCTCTCTCTCTCTCCTCTCCTCTCTCTCTCTCTCTCTCTCTCTCTCTCTCCTCTCTCTCTCTCTCTCTCTCAAGCAAGACGAAAACTAACAGTACTACAATCAGTTATCAGTTAGCGACAACGAATCCCTGGCATAAAAAAATCGTAACACATTTATCATGATGTGTGTGTGTGTGTGTGTGTGTGTGTGTGTGTGTGTGTGTGTGTGTTGTGTGTGTGTGGTGTGTGTGAAAGAGAGAGAGAGAGAGAGAGAGAGACCATCATAATCCTCCTCCCCCCTCCCCCATCTTTTTTTTTCTTGAACTATTCATACACTACCCAAGACTAGAATTATTAATTAAGTGGCAATACATCAATACGCAGTCATAAATACGAAGAGAGACAGAGACAGACAGACTGAGGAGAATAGGGGAGCGGAGAGGAAGGGACAGAGACACAAAGACGGTGTGGAATAGATGGAACGGGGACAGAGAGAGAGACACAGACACACAGACAGACATACACAGACAGACAGATAGACAGAGGGAGGAGCGACACAAACGAAGAGGCGGGGGGGGGGGGGGTGGGGGGGGGGGTGGGGGGGGTAGATAAGGACAGAAGCAGAGAAGGAGGGGGAAGGAACACAGACAGAGAGGGAGGGTTAGGGAGAGAAAACGAAGAGTGGAAAAGAGAGAAGAAAGAGGGAGGGACTGGATAAGAACTAAGACAAAGACATAGGGGCAAAGGACACATACAGATAGAGAGAAGAGTAGGAACATTAACAGAGACGGAGGGGAAGGGACACGAACAGAGGAGAGGGGGGAAGGGACACGGACAGAGAGGGAGGGGAAGGGACACGAACAGAGAGAGAGAGGGAAGGATCACGAACAGAGAGAGAGAGAGTGGAAGGATCACGAACAGAGAGGGAGGGGAAGGGATACGGACAGAGAGAGTGGAAAGGACAGGACACAGAGAGAGAGGGGAGGGGACACGAACAGAGAGGGAGGGGAAGGGACGCAAACAGAGAGGGAGGGGGAAGGGACGCAAACAGAGAGGGAGGGAAGAGACACGAGCAGAGAGAGACGGGAATGGACAGGAAACAGAGAGAGAGGGGAGGGGGACACGAGCAGAGAGGGAGGGGAAGGGACACAAACAGAGAGAGAGGGGAAGGGACACAAACAGAGAGAGAGGGGAAGGGACACGACCACAGAGATAATGGGGAAGGGACATAAACAGAGAGAGAAGGGGAGGACACAAACAAGAGGGAGGGGAAAGGGACACGTACAGAGAGAGAAGGGAAGGGACACGGACAGAGAGAGAGGGGAAGGGACACGAACAGAGAGAGATATAGAGGGGAAGGGACACGAACAGAGAGAGAGGGGAATGACCACAGACATAGATGAGAGAGATATAAGGGATACGAACATATGATAGAGGGAAGGGACGATAACATAGAATCGGGGAACGATACGAAAGGAGAGAGAGCGGAAGTTCGAACATAAGAGATGAGAGGGGAAGGGACACGAACAGAGAGAGAGAGGGGAAACGAACGAGAAGAGAGAAGGGACACGAACAGAGGTGACAGGGACCACGGACACAAGAGATATGAGGGAATGGACACGACAGAGAGAGAGAGGGGAAGGGACACGAACAGAGATAGAGGGAAGATACGAACATAGAGATTAGGGAAGGGACACGAACAGAGAGAGAGAGGAAGGGACACTTACAGAGAGGGAGGGGAAGGGACCGGACAGAGAGGGAGGGGAATGGACACGACAGATAGGGAGGCGAAGGACACGAACAGAGAGAGAGGGAAGGACCCAACAAGAGTTAGGGGACACGGACACGAACAGGAGAGAAGGGGAAGGGACACAAAAGAGACGAGAGAGGGACACGGACAAGGAGTGGGGGGTGGGGGGTGGTGGGGGGGACACAAAACAGATACATAGCGGAAGGATACGAAAAGAGATAGATTGTAAGGGACACGGACAGAGGAGAGAGGGGAAGGGACACAAACAAGAGGGAGGGGAAGGAACACGAACATTAGAGAGACGAGTGAAGGGACACAACAGAGAGAGAGGGAAGGAACCAAAAGGAGAGGGAGAGGAAGGGACAACGACAGAGAGAGAGGGAAGGGACACAACAGAGAGAGAGGGAAGGGACACGAACAGAGAGAGGAGCAGGAAGGGACAACGACCAGAGAGAGAGGGAAGTGGACCCGAACAGAGAGAGAGGGAAAGGTACATCGGACATAGAGAGAGAGGGTAATGGACACAAACATGAGACGGAGAGCAAGGGACACGAACAGAGAGAGACGGGAAGGGACACATACAGACAGAGAGGGACAAGGAACACAACAGAGAGGGAGGGGCAGGGACAACGATAGAGAGGAGGGGGGAAGGGACACGGTCAGAGAGGGTGGGGAGGGACACAAATATAGAGAGAAGGGGGAAGGGGCCACGAACAGAGAGAGAGGGGAAGGGACACGAACTAGAGAGGTGAGGAGAATGGACACGAACAGAGAGGGAGGGGAAGGGACACGAACAGAGAGGGAGGGGAAGGGACACGAACCAGAGAGAGAGGGGGAAAGGGACACAAACAGGTGAGAGAGGGAAAGGGACACGAACAGAGAGAGGTGAGAAGGGACACGAACAGAGAGGGAGGGGAAGGGACACGGACAGAGAGAGAGAGGGGGAAGGGACACGGACGAGAGAGAGGGGATGGGACACCAACAGAGAGGGGGAAGGGGACACGAACAGAGAGAGGGGGAAGGAACACGGACAGAGAGAGAGAGGAGGGGAAGGGAACACGGACAGAGAGGAATGGGGAGGGGGGGTGGGGGGGGGGTAAGGGACACAAACAGAGAGGGGGGAAGGGACACGAACAAGAGAGGGAGGGGAAGGGACACGAAAACAGAGGTTGAGAGTCATGCAGGGACACAGGCAGTCACGAGAGGGAGAGGGAAAAACAGACACAAACACAGGGAGAGGGGCTGGGTGTTGGGTTGGAGGGAGGACACAAACAGAGAGAATAAGAGTTACAGAGGGAAAACACAGAGAGAGATGGAGGGATAAGGATACAGAGAGAAAGGGGGGGAGGGGCAGGGGAAAGACACAAAGAGGAGAGAATGAGGGCACACGCGCGCGCGCGTGCACACACGCACAGATGAAGAGAGAGAGAGAGATATATAACATTAAGAGATAAGAATATGGGCACAACAGGAGATAGAGAGAATGAGGGGGACAGGACCTAGAGAGGGAGAGATAGTGATAGAGAGAGAGGAATACAATCACAGGGACACGAACGCTGAGAGGAATGTGGACAGAAATACACACAACTGCCGTGCACGCGCGCGTGCGCGCACACACACACACACACGACCACACACACACACACCACACACACACAGCTCTGCTCTCTCTCTCTCTCTCTCTCTCTCTCTCTCTCTCTCTCTTCTCTCTCTCTCTCTCTCCTCTCTCTCCCTCACACATTCAACACGCATCCTCTCTATTTCTCTCTCTCTCTCTCTCTCTCTCTCTCTCTCTCTCTCTCACACACACACACACACACACACACACACACACACACACACACACAACACACACACACACAACCACACCGGTGGGTCGGAGACTGAGGATCCCCGAGAGAGTGACAATTTGATCATCCATGCGGCGCTGTCTCTTGCGCTCTTGACCCTAGGCCATCCAATCATGCCGTGCACCCCCTTTGTGGACGTAACCCTGACCACCGACCGTGAGTGGCCGGCCAAGTGGACAATGTAAACATGTTTTGTGGGTATCTCCTCAGAAACCTGGCTTTTGCTCCCGGATTGGTCTCGTGTGAGTTTGTTGTGTCTGCTGTGTATGTCGCCTTCTCTCTCTCTCTCTCTCTCTCGCTCTCTCTCTGAACTCTCTCTGCTCTCTCTCTCTCCTCTCTCTCTCTCTCTGTGTACTCTCTCTCTGTCTGTCTGTCTGTCTCTCTCTCTCTCCCTCTCTCTCTGTATATATGACTTTACCACACACACACACCACACACACACACACACAACCACACCACACACACACACATGCACCAACATATGCGCGCGCGCGCATACACCACACACACACACACCACACACACACACACACACACACACACACACATATTGAACAAATTAGTAGTGTGGGAAAAACAAGTGCTAGGTTAATAATTCCTCAATTATCACACAATAACGACAACGATTAAAAAAAAAGTGTGTGTGGGTGTGGTGGTGTGGGGGGGGGGGGGGGGGGGGGGGTGGGAGGCAAGAGAAAGAAAACGGGAATTAAAAAAAGATAGAGCGTTTGGTGTTAATAACTATTAATTCCTCTATCACGAGTAGTTTCATCTTAGAAACAGAACTGTTCACAAATCACCTGTTCGGAGCCTTTTCGCGCCTTTCGATCGTCCGCCTGTTCCCTTCATTCATTGATACTGACGACAAGCGGCCTGAGATAAGATATAACAGACAGACCGATAGACGTACAATACAGACAAGACAGATAGATAGGAGAGAGGTAGGTAGAGATTAGATACAGAGATAGACATATATATAATAGGATGTCCTGTCTTACCGACCCGCTTCAAGATGTTTTCAGTTTTTATTCCCATAACATTCATCCACTACTTTCATAACTGACCTCTGCTCCGTCATCCGCGTTGTGCATTGCTGTAACCC
>JADBJO010023538.1:0-2500 GCA_016801955.1 Conus betulinus
CGTCAATCACTTCTTGTGTAGTAATCGGTTCGTTGAATAAAGGTTCATCTGTTTCCGTCATTTCTGTTTCTAATTCTTGTGTTTCTATTATTCCACTGCCTTCCACTGTGTTACAAGAATGGTTAAAGACATTAAAAAATGATCATACCATTGCTGAGATGTGATATCATTGGTTATCGTTGTCTTTCTGTTTACTTGTCTTACTGCTGACCAGAAACGTTTTGGGTCATTGGCTGACTCTTTTAATCTTTGTAATCTAATCTCATCAAATTCTTTCTTTTTCTTTTTCCTCATATCAGTGTATTCTATTCTTCTTTTAACGTACTCACCTTTACGCTCTGTCTTATATGGCTCGGTTTTAGCTCTCCTATACCTCTGAAGCAGATTTTTGACCAGACGTTGTTTTTGTCGACATTCCATATCAAACCAGTCATCACACTTTTTCCTTACGTTATAAACCTTTCTCATCATGCACGCTGCGGGCACCACACAAAGCATTCACAAAAAGTTCAATACATAAATCAGCGTTATGACAATTCTGAGAAATTCTTTCCATAATGTTTCTAAAATCATTTGATTCTAATTCATTTTTTAAACAATTGTTCATTTTCGTCAATCCATACAATCTTTTTCTTCATTACTCTGCAGTGCTGAGTTGTCTTTTTTTAGTTTCGTAAAACCCATTCTTCCATTTCATTTCTACAGGAAAGTGCCAAGAAAACAGTTTGTCCACAACTTTCACATTGCAAGATTCCTTCAATTGAGAAGAGACTAGAAAATAATCAATCACACTACACCCATTTGGGGAAATAAAAGTGAATTCCCCTTCTTTGTCATCAAACACACAGCCATTCAATATAATCAGATCAAACAAATAACACAAATCTAACAATGAGCTCCCAAAACTGTTAATCGATTGGTCTTTTGAACAACGACATTTATGAAATTCCAAGTCATCATCATCATCATCATCATCATCATCATCATCATCATTTTCATCACTCCACATCGGGTTAAGTGCCTGATAAATAAGCATGTTTTCCAGCCTTGATTGTTTGCATCCCGTTCTTGCATTGAGATCTCCACATATCATGAGGCAGACATCATCATTACGTATTACCTCTGACAGAGCTTCTTCAAGAACGACAACTCCGTCCTTTACCTGCATATGGTTGTAAGCTGGACCTCCTTCTGGCACCACATAGCAACCCACATAAATAACATCCTTTCCAATGTTGAACAATCTACTGTCCATCTTTAGCACAACAGCATTACTGCAGTCGACCCTTAATTTGTTTTACAAATGGTTCCAAATGTTTCTTAACCACCATCACTAACACTCCTCCAGAGTTTTTCTCCCATGTACTGTAAATTTTGTAGCTGGAGCAGCAAATTTTCTAAACTCTGGAAAAATGGTTTCATAGTCAAAGCCTGCACCGACAAAGGTTTCTGTCAGACAGACAACATCAAAGGAATTAATAATTCATAAAAGAACAGTCATGCGATTTGTTTAATAAATGTTCCACATTGTAATTCAAAAAAGTCAATTCCAAAGCTTGATGGTTCGCCTCATGCTATTTAGTCGTTGACCGTAAGGTTCTGGCACTGGCACTGGCGCTGGCACTGGGGCTGCCTCTATGGCTACCGTCACTGTGAGGGGAAGACCTGACACGAGACGCTGAGCCCCTAAGATACCCGTGCATCCCCCTCTGTTGTGTTGTCACCCCGCCGCGCGTTGCCACTGGTGCCGCTGTGCGAGGAGTTATTTTTAGCAGCAGGTGAAGAAGCTGCGCCGCTGGTTGGCTGCTGTTCATGCGCACAGTCGCCTCGCTGACTGACGTCATTAACGTCAAACACGGGATCTCGTCTGTCATTGGCTGAGGGTCTGCCGCCTGTGTTTACATTCTGCATGTGCGAATTGTTTACTTCAGGTACCGCCGATCCGGCTGTCACCTCAGCATAACTAACTACGAGGATCGGGTCGTTTTGCACCAATAACAAATTTCCCTCGCACAAAATATGCTGACTTTCCCTCGTGTGTTAGCTCTGGCCACAGTCTCTGTCTGTCTCCTCGTCAGATCGTTCGCAACTCTCACACCAACCTTCTCCAGTTCAGAACGAAGCTGACGATCTCTGATGATGAACATTTTGTCCCTCCAGTGTGTAAATTTAACGATCATTGTTTGTGTTCGTCCATCACGTGGCTGTCCTACTCTGTGAGCCCTAGCAATGTGTTCCTGTGGTGTCCATGCCTTGTCCTGTGTCCACAGAGTTCAGTGTGTCACACACGATCCTGGCACACGTGTCGTAGTCCTCTTTGGGGTTTTGCTGTGGGAGGCCATATATTCTTAAATTGTCTCTTCTAGAGAATCCCTCCAATCTGTCGATTTCTTCTGTCATCTTTTCTACTTCTCTCCTTCAAATCACTGACAGATGTTTTCAAGGTGTTTGTCTCCTCCCCCTGCCCTGTCGTCTCTGTGAAACTCGTCCATGTCTTTTG
>JADBJO010023538.1:20000-26418 GCA_016801955.1 Conus betulinus
TGTTTTGATCAACCTGAGTGGAGAACAATATGAATACCCTTTCCGGTCTCATGCCACTCTTCCCTGATGATCGCCGGATGGTATGTTTTCTCTCTCCCCATTCTGGAACGTCTACTGTATACATTCCCATCAGTCATCTGCTCCAACCAGTAACACTCAGCTTCCATGATCTTGATATTACGCTGTTCCAAAGTCCAGAACCTGATTTGTGGCCTCCCTGGCCGTGTGGAACATTGTTTGCTGGCGCGGCGCGCTACCGGTGGCGGAGATCTTCCTCCACCAGTACTAACTGCAATGTGCGATCTCTCCTTGAGCACTTGGTTGTGCCTTCCATTATCAAATCTAAAACCGAGTCTCTGTAGATATGATTTCATCATATCCCAAAAGTATAACTTGTCACGAAATGTAAAGTTTGTACATGGAAACGCATTTGGATTTTAACAGTCCTCTCTCCAAATCTTTTCCCAAAGCTATTTCGAGTAATGACCACTCCCCAGAAAATATATGTGCTCTATATTGTCCTTAGTTTCTCTACAGAAAATCATAATTGTTATTCCCTACAATCCCCGTTTCCTTTAAAACTACGTCAGCTCCAAGAATCCTGTGTACGATACGAAGCTGCAGCCATTTAAGTTTTATTTCCTGTATTTTATCACTTTGGTTGAAAACCTTTTTTTCCCCAAAAAATTTCTGTTCCCAGTTTTTCTCAGTCCATTTCTGGTACGAATTAGGAAGTTTTGCTGTCAAATGTGAAAAGGTCTAGTACAGTCTTGATCCCCTTGGATATAGAGTATATATTTTTTTTAGAGCTCTTGGTTTTTTCTTTTATATTTTGATTAATTTAATATATTAAGAGAGCAGTTTGCAGTAGTATTTCCTATTAGAGCTAACAGCCGTAGTAAGCCAAGAAGCCACACACCCATATCCATATATTTTCTGTTAAACTCGTTTAAACTTAGAAAACTTCCGTCGTTTTTTTCAAAAAAATGTGAAACACAAGCAAACCCCCTTCCAAGTCCACTTATATCTGATTGACATTATTACCAATTTTGAATTTATCATTATGAAAGACTGACTCGGACAGTACATCCGATTATGTTTTTTGCTTTCAGGTGTCTACAAAAATCTCTATATGCCATGAATGTATAGTTTCCAGAATACATTATTGTATTTATTCAAAGGATAACAAGGACCATATTTTTTTTTCTATTTCTTCAAAGAAAGGATGCATTACACTCGCAATATTTTTTCACTTGTGTTTTTGTTGTTTTAAAATCTTCTCAGCCAGGTAATGTTTTTAGACCAGTGATATGCTTTCTAATATCGGGGTATGCCTAACCCCCCCCCTCTTTTTTTTTCTACTTATTGTATCCCGTTTTGTCATTCCAAACAAACCAAAAACACATTCTCTGACAATCATTTATGAAGTCATCTGGTGGGATTTGGAAGTAAAATCCATAGATGAATCAATTTAGATAAAATCAAAGATTTTAACACAGCAACTCGTCCAAGAGGAATAATGTTTCTTTTTCATCCATATTTTAAACAAGGCTGTTTTTCTGACAATTTTTTTCAGCATAATTTATCTTGGATACACACATTTTATGAAAATTAATATGTTTCAGCATTACATAATTTTATCTTTTTTTTTTTTTTACATCTTTTGTGAACCATATTCACAATATTTTTTAACTTATCAGGGTTCCATTGTATGTTTAAATGTTGCATATATTTTATTTTTGAGCCTTTTCTTACTACCTAGCCATATTGCTTTGTGTTTTTATCTGCATTTAGGAAAAGTCCTGAAAACTTTCCAAATTTCTCTATTAATTGGACAGATCTTTCAAAAGATATTCGATCTCCCATTATTCATTAATTGTGTATCATCATCAGCAAATTGTGATATTTTAAGTTCTTTGTTGTTTATTTTAACACCTTTTATATCTTTATCTTCTTCTCTAATCATGATTGCTAAGATTTCTACACATAGTATGAATAGATAAGGCGAAAGTGGATCTCCCTGTCTACAGCCCCTCTTTCAATGTGAAAACCAATCCAAAGTTTGACCGCTAACTATAATAGTTGATTTTTATGTTTTTATAAAATGTTTGTATCCAATTACATATGCTATTTTCGAAACCATATTCGCTCAAAAATTTTAAATAAAGATTCCCAGTGAGAGAATCAAAGTTTTCTCAAAATCTAAACAGAGTAAAAGTCCGTGTAATTGTCTCACTTCCAGATAGTTAATTAGGTCATAAATAAGCCGTATGTTATCCCAAGATATCTATTTGCAATGAAACCTGTCTGATCTTCACTTATTAGGCTCGGAGAACCTTTTTTTTTTATTCTATTTGCGATGCATGCAGACCCAATTTTTATACAGAACATTTTAACATTGAAATAGGTCTCCAGTTTCTTTTTTTTTTTATAATCTCTCTCGATTTTATCCGGTTTAGGTATGCAGGTGATTATTCCTTCTTTTTGAGTGCTTGACAGTTTCCCCATCCTTGACTGGCTGATTTTAGAGCACGAACTACAAAAGGACCAAGTTTTTTTTCCAGAAAAAAAAAAAAAAAATTCAGCTCCAAAACCGTCAGAACCAGGACTTTTTTACCATTTTTCATGTTTTTCAAAGCAAAGCTGGCTTCTCCTGAAACTTATTTCTCTCCATTTAAGGAATCTTGTTTCTTCTCTAGATAGTGTTTGGACATTCTTGTATTAAGCCTTGTACGTCACGTGTATCTAGGTTTCTTTTGGAATGCAGTCGGTTATAAAAATAAATGAACCTTCTTTCTTTCTCTTATTTTGGCTCATCTATAAGTGTTCCATTGCTGTCCCACCAATTTGTCATACTTTTTATTAACATAGGGCCTCTTTTTCTAAATTACAAAAGTAGTTTGATATTTGATATTTTTTTCTCCCCTTCAGCAATCCATTTAGCTCTTGATCTTTATATAACTCCCTGTATTTTCTTCTCTCTAAGTGTCACTGGTTGTTTGGGTTGTTGTGTTTTTTTCTTTTAACAATTTAAAGTCTTCCTCTGTTTTATTTTTCTTTGTTCTCTAATACACCCGATTTTCTTTTAACAAATCGTCTTTTTTTTTTTAAGCCTTTTTGCCCTCATATTAGCATATGCAATAGTTTTTCGATCTTATTTTGCATGAGCAAAAAGTCAATAAAAAACTTTATCTGATACATTAAGTTTCAACATCTTTAAGTGGGATTCAGAGAGAGTGTTTCTACGTCATACTGTTCTAATCGAATATTCACAGATGATTTTCATTGATTGAATTATGTACTTTGTCTACACATTTGTTTTGTCTTTTAACGATTCACAATTAAATTTCCAGAATGTTTATGTTTAATAGTTTTCCCTCCCAAATTCAATTTCAGAACAACCATTGAATAGATCTGTTCGATATCCAGGTGTAATATCTGCATCTTCAAAATTCAAAAATAAGGTCTTCTGAGATAAGAACGAAAATCCACTAACCTACTCTGGCTTAGCTTTAAAGGCGATGATTTGTGCCCTGGCCCGGCGATGATAGCGTTGTATACGTTTTTACGTGTGATTATTATCTCACCAAACGTCTGACAGAGCGAAGTCAGCCATCACCTTTTCTAAACACATTTTTTTTTTTTTGTTTTGCCTTTGGATTGTTTATATTGCTATCATTATCATGGTCTTAAAATAGGGATCGAGGGACAAGGTTCCAGTCACCAGCTAAAACAAGTGCATGATTTTCATATTTCTGTAGATTGCCCTTTAAGTTTTTTCGTAAAATTCAGGATTATCTTTATTAGGTCCGTAAATATTTACCAGCAGAATCTTCTGTTCTCGAAGGTTGTCATGGAGATAATGATATAGTTCCCGTTTGAATCCTTTTCTGTTTCACATGTTCATTGATTTTAAATTCAAAATTATTATTAATTAATATATTGCAACTCCCCTTGCATTTTGACTTAACAGGGAAGGAGAAAAAAAAACATCTATATCCCCATTCAGACTTTTACACATCTTTCAAGTTTTTCATTGAAGTGAATATCCTGAAGGCAGTGTGGAATACAGTGTGACTTTTTTTTCTAAGAAAATGAAATACGTCTCTCTTCTCTTCTGAAGGTCTCCTAGTTCCCTGACAAATTCAGGGACGATATCGTCATTTTTGCTGCCATGTAAGTCATAAGGCATTTTGCATAAATAATTTTCTTGTACATCACTTCATATACAAATTGAAAAAACATAACATGTGGTATTTTCCATAAAAGTAATAAATTGGTCCATAATTTTTTGTGTGTGAGAAACCATTTCACCTTGAAAGTAACAAGCAACAACAATTATAGCAACAGAAATCCATTGCTGTTGATAACCGGTAAATGAAACTGAGTGGGCTCGATAAAAAAGGAACCAGTTCAATTTCTTTGCAATACACCACGATCGATACATGAAGACAAAAACCACACGCACAAAAACGCATACTGTGGGGAAAAAGAGAGTACAGAAAAAAAAAGAAGAAAAAAAAAAACAACAACCACGAATAAAACAACACACAAGAATGGAGGGAAAAACATCTTCTTTATAAATGACACAACCGCACTGGGCAGCAGAGGGCTTTGATTACGTGCTAATAATGCACAAATCCAAACATAATACCATATGGGAAAGGAAATAGGGCTATTTACAGACTAGGGAGGCAGATAAACGACGAAGGGAGGGGGAGGAAAAAAATTGATTCTCTGTGTTTGCACACATGTATTCATCTCTGTAGCTGTATGTGCGCGCGCGCGCAATTGTGTGCCCATGATATGCGCGCGCGCGCACGAACGCCCCATACGCGCGCGCGCACACACATGTGCCTTTTTCACTTGATAAACCAAACATGTGCTAATACAATGTGCACATCTTTCAAGTATGATGGATATGAACCACCATACAATTTCAATAACAATACCAACGACAAGAAGATAAACGACCAACCACCCTGAGAGGAACAAGAACAAAGAAAATGACAAAAATGGTAACAATGTGCCAATTGTTGCCACCACCGACATGCCCCACCAAGCGACCTTTGGTATTCCATTTGATTAATCACTAAACATGCATTACAGTTACACAGCACCTGCATGGGGTAAACTAGAACACACACACACACCCACACACACACACACACCACACACCACACACAAAGCAACAGCTAATTGGCATAAGACAAGAGTAAAAAGAGTTCATCAATATAGAAGAGAAAGAGGAGGGGGAAAAAAACTGTGGAGTAAGTAATAGAAAATGGAGGGGAGAAGCTGGAGGAAACAAATGGAGTAGACGGCAGAAGAGAAGATAGAGGAGGGAGAGAGGGAGACTGATAGAGAGAGACGGGAGTGGTGGGAAGGGGAAAGAAAAAAGTAAAGAGGGGAGGGGGGGAGAGTAAAAGAGTAAGAGAGGGTGTGAAGAAAGCGTAAAGACAGACAGAAAAAAGCACAGAAAAGAAACATGTAAGCTTCATTAATTAATGATACCCATCCGTCTGTCAGTGGAAAATGCCATGAACCATGTGCATGAATACATAGATCAAGAATCAAACAAATACATGATTGAAATAATTCAACATCATTTGTTGATATATATCAAACAAATGTTATCATTATTCATTTATCGTCAAGTGATAGAGAGAGAGAGGGTAGTGGGGAAGGGGGAAGAAAAGAATCAAAAGGGGGGGGGGGGGAGAAAGAAAAGTAGTTTTTTTTTTTATCTCAGTTAGTAATGTCTCTGTAATAATAGTCCAATGCATGTACCTGCATGCATAAGGAGCACAGCCGCGCACACGCTCACGCGCGCACGCACGCGCGCACATGCTCCTACTCATAAACCAAAACAAAAGTACCGATGCAAAGCTCACATTTTCCAAGGAAGGTGGATGGACCCCAATAACAATGACAATATCATCATCATCTTTGTTGTGTCGTTGTCGTCATTTTGATCATTGTCCATTATCGTCATCGCAGATGTGGTCGTCGACATCTTCTTCATCATCATCAGCAGCAGCACCACCGACATCATCATCATCATCATCATCATCATCATCATCATCATCAAAATTGTCTTCATCAGCGCAAAGTGTGAGTATTAAGCCTAGCCTCACTCACTGCACATGGCAAAGGTTTTTTTGTTTTGTTTTGTTTTGGTTTTTTGTTTGTTTTGTTTATTTATTTTCTCTCCCAAGGGGATGTACAATTTTACCTACAGACCAGAGCACGCACAGACTGTTTCATCGATTTTGTTGACGAGGGCAAATACGTGGAGTGTGAAAAGAATGTCAAACAGTTTAACCGGCGAGATGAATGTTTATGTAGGCCGTAGCCTGAGGCACAATACGACAGTGAAGAGTTTTGTGGTCTGACAGCTGTTGAAGTAAAGAACAAC
>JADBJO010023539.1:0-20000 GCA_016801955.1 Conus betulinus
TGACCTCTTGATAGACACAAGAACCGTACAAGGAAATTTTAATTAGACAAGAAGCAGAAACAGTAATACAAACATTATGGCCCGCGTGCTCCAGATGAAAATAAACCCGACCCGCGCCCATAACTCCAAACGAACGCTAGCTGACGGCACCGCATCGCCCGGCGAAATGACAACAAGAACCTGAGCACACAGAATTACCTATCACTACTTTATCACACAGAGCACACAGAAATTACCTAGCAATGACATGACAACACAGAGCACACAGAATTGCCTCTCAGACGTGACAAAACACACAGAGCACACAGAATTGCCTAGCAGACATGACAACACAGAAGCACACACAGACTTGCCTAGCAGAACATGACACCACAGAGCACACAGAATTGACCCTAGCAGACATGACCACACAGAGCACACAGCACGACTGCATCGACACATTGACAAAACACCAGAGCACACAGAACTGCCTAGCAGACATGACAACACAGAGCACACAGAACTTGCCTAGCAGACATGACAACACAGGCACACAGAACAAACGACACCATGCTCCTTGTCAACAACTGCAGGCAGCCCTTCATTCCAGAAACAGCGGCGCCCCACCAGAGTCCACCATGCAGCAACAAAATCTATTCGGGGTCTGGCTGATTGGTGAGGTGTGCGGACCCGCCATCTGTACCTTCCCAGTGCTAGAAGCCGCCAGCACAACCAAACAACCACCCACCGCCCTGCTCCTGTCCGCACACGAACTATCGCGGAAACTTCCATAGAACCACCCCCCGACCACTGGAACACTCTTGCCCGCACAGACTGCTACTAACACCCTCCCCCTTCCCCCCTTAGGACGTTCAGCTGAAGAGCGCTGAGAACAAAATGAATGAAGTCAAATCTCCTTCCCAGTCCCCTTTCCACTCCCCCCCTCTGGTTTTTTTTTTTTTCAACCTCCATTCTGCGCGTCTTTCTTCTGAACTTCTACATGTCGAAAGGAGAAAAAGGGGAGAAGAGGAAGCGGTGTCGAAGGAGGAGCAGGATGGAAGAGAGAAGAAGGAGAAGGAGGATAAGGAAAGATGGACGAGGAAGAGACGAAGCAGGAGAAGGAGGAGGAGGAAGAGGTAAGAGGAGGAAGACGGGAGGAGTGGCAAAATGAATGAATGGATGAATATTTCGGCTGGGTTAAGAAAGAAGCAGACGACTCAGTTAAGGAGAAGGCCTTTTCACAATTCTGCCCAACAAACTAGATAACAAAGTCTAATTGAAGAAGAAGAAGAAAAACAAGAAAGAGAACAAAACAAACAAATAAGCAAACAAACCATACAAAAACAAGAATGACATGAAAAGGAGAGGATGAGGAGAAGAAGAACGAGAACAAGAAGAAGAAAGAAGAAGGAAGAAGAAGAAGCAACCAGAACCCAGAACCCAGAACTTCAAACTCCCTCATCTTCTCAAAGTCTTTGGTTCTCGGAGGACAGGCTGTAGAGGCTGGTGAGGGCCCGCAGATGAAGGCGATCATGACGGGGAAGTATATGAAGATAACTTGTCCACGTCCTGCAGGCATGCTGGCCGTAGGAGATCTGCAGCTGGCCGAAGGTCTCGCTGGCCGGCAGGATGTAGGCGATACGCGCGAAGCCTCATGACGTTGGCCACCGAGAACAGCACCCGCTACAGGATCTGGGGGTCTGGGATGTTGTCGTTCTCTCTGGAGGGAGAGAGGAGAGAGAAAGAGATAGAGAGAGAGAAAGAGAATGTGGCTTATAGCCCGGCCGACCACAGGGGCCATGTCAGGGCTGTGGCACCCCACCACAAAGTCAATCCTATCATGCTGTTCTCGCTACACTGTTTATAAGAACATGGTTTAGGGTGAAAATCTCACGAGAGGTGAAAGCGACTGACGTCACCAAGAACATCTTTGCGGCTCAACAAATCTAATGTTAGCGAACCGCCCAAGAGAAAACGTGGACAAACGAGTCACAAGACAAAACCCGACGCGTTTCGACCTCTTAGATCTTCTTCAAGCATCTTGCAGCTCGTCATGAGGATGGAATGTAAAGAGAGTTAATGTTTGCCTAGAGCCGCAGCCGACCGGAAGGCCATATCAGAGCTGTGGGCACCCTATCGTGGTCAACTGACAATGTTCATTCTGCGCCCAATTTGAGAAGATAAGTGATTTCTCCGTTCTTCGTTGGGCATTGTCCGCTGTATGTGTGTGTTATGTGTGTGTGTGTGTGTGTGTGTGTGTGTGTGTGTGTGCGTGCGTGCGTGCGTGCGTGCGTGCGTGCGTGGCGTTTGCGTGTGCTGTGTGTGTGTGTCCTCTGTGTGTGTATGCGTGCGTGCGTGCGTGCGTGTGTGTGTGCAGTAGAAGTAGTAGTAGTAGTAGTAGTAGTAATAGTAGCATAGTAGTAGTAGTATAGTAATAGTAGTAGATACTTCATTCAGTTTTTTACGTCTCTTTTCACATATGTGATAGACGCGAGAAGAGAGAGAGAGATAGAGAGAGAGAGAGAAGGAGAGAGAGAGAGAGAGATGCATAAATGTCTGGACTATATAGGTGTATGCATAATGTGGTTATCTAAGTGCATATAAATTCCCTCTGAACATCCCTACAACATGCCTGCAAATAATCTTAAGTAAACACTCAACTGGACTACAAATTTAAACTGAAGGCAAACTTTAAATATGAACAGAGAGAGAGAGAGAGAGAGGAGGAGAGAGAGAGAAGAGAGAGAGTGTGTGTGTGTGTTGTGTGTGTGCGTGCGTGCGTGCATGCTGTGTGTGTGTGTGTGTGTGTGTGTGTGTGTGTGTGTGTGTGTGTGTGTGTGTGTGTGTGTGTGTGTGTGGTGTGTGTGTGTGTGTTTTAATTTTACCTGAAGAAGACCAAGTTCTAAACGCATCGAGTTTCGTCTTGTAGTTTGTTTGCCCCTTTCGTCTGGCGGAATAATCATAATTTCTCTTCCAAAAAGTATTTTTGATTTTGGGCTGCAGTCACCTAAGGTAAGGTAAAGGTAAGGTCATGTGGCTTATAGCCCAGCCTACCGCAAAGGGCCATATCAGGACTGTCACCTCGTTAAAATCAACTCACAAGTCATTACCCACCCCCCTCCCCAAAAAAAAAAACAACAACAAACAAAAAACAACAAACACAACACAATAACAACAACAACCCAAAAAAAAAAAAAACAAAAAACCCCCCCAACAACTTTCACACATCTCTTTAAAATACATCTTCTAACCTCTTTTTGAAACCAACTGTGAAGTCAGATAAAAAAACCCCCAAAAAAAAACAAAACGAAAACGTATAAACAGGCACAAAAAGACAGAACTCAATAAAACACACTTTTAAAAAAACACGCCGGAATTTCTTTAAAACTCTTTCCTCTGTAAAATATTACATCAAATGGAAAATTGTTCATCTCTTTCAAAAATGTGAAAAAAAAAAATCATCACACCAGGTGGGACATATCTGAACAAGGTTTTCATGGAGTCTGCTGGACGACTAAAGTGTTTCTGTCGAACATCATACAAGTCCCAACACTCTAAAAGAACATGTTTCACTGTGAGTGGTACATGACATGGACGCTGGAATGCACCACGGAGCTCCTTCGCCGTTTAAAAGACGAGAAGGGTGTAAAAGGAATGGCCTGTGTGCATACGGCAAAAGACTGTTTCTTGAAGGCCATAAAGTTGTCTTTATTCTAGCTAGACGTTTGTCACTAGAAAGGAGAGAGAGAGAGAGAGAGAGAGAGAGAGAGAGAGAGAGAGAGAGAGAGAGAGAGAGAGTTGAGAGAGAGAGATAGAGAGAGAGAGAGATTGGCAAGGGGTGCAAGAAAGACAACTCCACATATCATTTCCTCCCCACACCCCCCATTCCTGTCACCCACCCTCCATGAGGAGAGGAAATAAAATTCAAAAACACGCAGGAAAAAGAAAAAAAAATCAAAAATCGAAACAAAACAAAACAAAAACAAACAACAATAGTCAAACCAAATTACGACCCACTGACGTTATAACTCTTACCAGTAAGACACAACGCATTTGTAATTTTCATAATTATCATATGACGGAAACAAAACGGGGAAGGCAGAGTAGTGGACGGAGGGGGGGGGGGGGGGGGGGGGGTGAGGGGGGGGGGGGAGGGGGCAAGTTTTCGAACATTTGCACGTGTTTCAAGAAATGTGTACTGAAGGTTGAGAGAGAGAGAGAGAGAGAGTCTGGGACCCTCCCACCCCCCACCCCCACACACACAGAGCATGCTGAGTACGTCCGTGCGTGGGCGGTGCATTCGTGCCTTGCATGCCGCCACACTTTAAGCGTGCAGGCGACCCGTGGATGCCATCTCCCATCACGTCCAGTTCCCCGCCAGCCGCTCAACGTACAGGCGCCGAGCCGCCAGAGGCCCTCTTCATTAGACCCTGGGCATCACTTTGGCAGCGGACCAGCCGTCCGCCTTCTCCTCGCTGGAGCTTCCAGCGACGCGCATGGCAAAAGTCAACAGCCGCCCCCCCCCCCCCCCCCCCCCCGCCCCGCCCCACCCCCCTCAAGGCACGTGCAACCCGCACACCGATTGCTGTGTCAAGCGTTTGTTTATTGGAGGGGAGGAGGTGCGGGGGTGGCGGTGGGCTGGGGTGGGGTGGGGGTAGGGAAGGGGATGGTGACTTGAGGTAGGGTGGGGGTGGGAGTGCTCCCAGCTGCATGCGGCGTTGTTAATGTTGATGTACACAACACGATAAAGGTCAGTTGTTATCGGCTCGAAAGAAGAAGAAGAAGAAGAAGAAGAAGAAGAAGAAAACAGTAGGGAAAAGACAAACAAACCGTCTTGGGCAAATACAGTTTTTGTGTGAGCGTGGCCACGAAAAAATAACGTAAAGGGAACGTTATGAAGGAAAGAACAGCAAGAACACAGGAATGATGATGATGAAGATGATGATGTTGATAACGACGACGACGACGACGATGATCATGATGATGATGATAATGACGACGAGAGTGACGACGACGACGACAACAACAATAATGATGATGATAATATTAACAACAACAATAACAATAATTATGATGGTGATAGTAATAATGATGATGATGGTAACAATATTAACAGTTATAGGAACACTAGTAGTAATCATAATAATAATAACAACAATGATGATGATGATGACGATGATAGTAAAAACAACAATGAATAAAGATAATGATAATGATAATAAAGCCATAATAAGGACACGAGGGAGAGCGCAGCCCCCTGCCAAGGTCAAACGGATCCTGGATCCGCTTTCCGACCCAGGTCCGCACCAAAATGTAACGGCTTTGTCCTCTTGCCATCTGCCATCTCTTCCCCCCCCCCCCCCCCTCCCCCTCCCAAGATCCATTAAAATCGGTTCAGTCGTGTTTTACGTCATCGCCGAATTCCGTTCAGATCGGTTCAGTCGTCGTGTTTTGCGTCATCGCCGAATTCCGTTCAGATCGGTTCAGTCGTGTTTTACGTCATCTCCGAATTCCGTTCAGACCGGTTCAGTCGTGTTTTTTGGGCGTCATCGCCGAATTCCGTTCAGACCGGTTCAGCCGTGTCTTGAATAATCTTTCTGAGCAGGTCCTGGGCCTGCCCTTTGAACCTGATCGGCACCAACATGAAATGACTTCGTCCCTGGGCCGCTATCCATTTTTCTACAACGTGCCATGAAAATCCCTTCCCTAGTTCTTGCCTCATCTTGCTGACATGAAAATCCCTTCCCTAGCTCTTGCCTCATCTTGCTGACATGAAAATCCCTTCCCTCGTTCTTGCCTCATCTTGCTGACATGAAAATCCCTTCCCTGGTTCTTGCCTCATCTTGCTGACATGAAAATCCCTTCCCTGGCTCTTGCCTCATCTTGCTGACATGAAAATCCCTTCCCTGGCTCTTGCCTCATCTTGCGGACATGACAATCCCTTCCCCAGGTCTTGCCTCATCTTGCTGACATGAAAGAAAAAGAAGAAGAAGAAGAAGAAGAAGAAGAAGAAGAAGAAGAAGAAGAACAACAACAACACAACAACAACAACAAAACACACGAAGAACAACAACCAGCAACAGAATGACGAAAAAAACCATCATAATCACTATAACTATTATCATTAGGGAAAACTGCAACAAAAGAAAGCTATGAGGGTTGAAAAAAAGAATGAAAGAGAAAGAAAAGAAAAAAGAAAAGAAAAAAAAGAAGAAAACAGCAAAAAAGACCAAAAAGCAAACATTTGAACCCCCCCCCCCCCCCCCCCCCCCCCCTCTAAAAGCCCACACAGACAAGGCTTCTAGAACAACCAATAAAACAACTGATCCGAAAACGACAGAAAAGAACAAAGAAAGGAAACACACAATCAAAGAAACAGAAAGAAATGGAAAGAAAAAAGTGCTGGAAAGAAAAGAAAAGACAAAAATGATGAGAAAAAAGAGTGCCAAAAAGAAAAGAGACAAAAGAGAGACCATTAACAAAAGAAAGGAAACAGAACTAAAAGAAGAATGGACAGAAAACAGACAGTACCAAAGACAAACAGAAAGAGATAGAAAAAAAAAAAAAACCGAACGTCGAACAGAAAGAAAGGAAGAGGGTGACCGGGGGAAAAAGGTAAGAAAAGCGGGAGAAAGAAAACAAAGAAAAGAGGTAGGATGAAACAAAGGCAGAAAAAAAGAGGTAGAACAAAAGAAGAACAGAAACAAGATGCAAAGCATATAACGTACTCCCAGTTTATCTTGTATACGCGTGAGATATTCCATAAAGAGGGAAAACCGTTTGGGGTCATTATAGCCGTTAGTAACGGCTATAACGGTAAACATCGGTCATCATCTGTGACCCATAATGAACATACCTACAAATTTTCAGAACGATCGGCCAAGTACTTTCTGAGATATTCCGCAAAGAAGAAAAACCGTTATGGGCCGTCATAGCCGTTAGTAACGGATATAACGGTAAAGTAAAACATCGGGCATCATCCGTGACCCTTAATGAACATATATACTCAGTTTTAGAAAGATCAGCCAGGTACTTTCTGTGATATTCCATAAGAAAGAAAAACTTTTATGGGCCGTTGTAGCTGTTAGTAACGGCTATAACGGTAAACTTAAACATCGGGCATCATCCGTGACCCATAATGAACATACCTACAAATTTTCAGAAAGATCGGCCTAGAAGGTTTGTCTGGAGCGAATGGAACACATTTTGACCACGGACAGGCAGACAGACAGACAGACTGACAGACAGCATTTCTTCGTTCTCATTGTAAAGTACTCTCTGTTCTATAAGAACTGGGAGTACAAAAAAGCAGAAATTTGGTAGAACAGAAGAACAGAAAGAAAAGCAGTAGAACGAAAGATTAGAAATGAACGGAGGTAGAACGAAAGAAGACCAGAAAGAATACATGAAGAAAAATAAGAACGGAAAGAAAAGAAGTAGACCAGCGGAACAGACAGAATGAAGCAGAGAGAAAGAAGAACCGATAGACAAAAGGTAGAAAGAAGACTAACAGAAAGAAAAGAGAAGGGGAAAAGGAAACAGAAAGGAAGAGAAGACGAGAGAGAAAAAAAAATGAGGTAGAAAAAAGTACAGAAAAAAGCTGCAGAAGAAAGAAGAGCAAAGAAAACGGGCTGGACAAAAGAAGAACGGAGAGAAAAGATGTAAAATATAGAAAAAAAAAAGGTAAACCAAAAGAACACGAAGAAAACATATAGAACAAAAGACGACGAGCAGAAAGAAAAATCCTGTACTCTGCTTGTCTGTGTCCTTGGCGGTAACTAACCCCCTCTCTTTTCAAAAGAAAGAGCCCCCCCCCCCCCCCCTAAAAAAAAAAGAAAAGAAAAGAGACAGATCTAAAGAACAGGAAGAGATAGAACAAAAAAAAACAACATAGAACTAAACAACACAAAGAAAAGAGGTAGAACAACTGAAAAAAAACAGAAGAAAACTCAGCGCGGAAGAACAGAAAGGAATGGGGGTAGAAAGAAAGAAGAACAGAAAGAAAAGAGGTAGAAATAAGAAAGAATGGAAAGAAAAGAAGCAGAAAAGAGAACAGAAAGAAAACAAGTAGAAAGAAAGGAGAACAGAAAGAAAAGAGGTAGAAAGAAGGAAGAATAGAAAGAAAAGAAGCAGAAGCAGAAGAAGAACGGAAAGGAAAGAGACAGAAGAGCAGAACAAGAGGAAGACCAGAGTTAGAAAGAAGAACAGAAACGGAAAGAGGGCAGACAGAAAGAAGGACAAAATGGGAAAACAATAGAAAGAAAATGAGAAAGAAAAGAGGTAGAGAGAACGAATAAAAAAGGGATAAGAGAAAGAAAGAAGAGGCAGAAAAGAGGTGCAACGGAGGAGGAACAGAGAGTAAAGAGGTAGAAAGAGAGAGAAAAAAAAAGAGACAGAGACAGAGGTAGAACGGAAGACGAATAGAAGATTAAAAAAAGAGAGAGAAAAAGAACAAATTAAGAAAAGAGGGAAAGAAAAATGACGAGCATGGATGCACAATGCATTTATTCCATGTCAACGATAAATGATGACGCTGCTGCTGCTGCTGCTGCTGCTACTGCTACTATTACTACTACTACTGCTGGTGTTACTGCTGCTACCACTTCTACTATTACTACCACCACTGCTACTATTACTACTATTACTGCTACTACTACTACTACTATTGCTGCTGCTGCTACTACTACTACTACTATATCCACTGCTAGTACCACTACTACTACTACTACCACTGTTGCTGCTGCTACTACAACTACTACTACTACTGCTGCTGCTACTACTGCTACTGCTACTACTACCACTGCTACTACTACTGCTGCTGCTGCTTTTACTGCTGCTACTACTGCTACTACTACCACTACTACTACTGCTGCTGCTGCTGCTGCTGCAACTGTATTGAATGACATAGAAGATTTTCCAGCAGGACGATTAACGAGCTACTACTACTACTACTACTACTACTACTACTACTACTACTACTACTACTACTACTACTGTATTGAATGACATAGGTGATCGGCAACTGACGGGTCAGACCAGAGCCGTATGACATGGGTTCATTTTTCGGCAGGTCTATTAACGAGCAGGCCTGGGGCAGGAAGACGCCACCACAGTCAAAGGCCAACAGGAAGAGGTATCAACTGAACGTCTTTTGGCCGGATTACATTACAACAACCGGCAAGCAGGTCTGCTGTTTCTGCTGCAAAAAGCCGTTTCACGTCAATTCAGACTTGGTGACATCTCAACCGACGACGGGGGGAGTCCGTGTCAAGGCTGAAAGCATGTAGTGCTGATGATATTGATAACGATGATGACGATGATGATGATGATGATGATGATGATGATGACGACCACGACGACGATGACGATGATAATGATGACAATGAGGCTGTTGTTGTTGTTGTTGCTGTTGTTGTTTTTTTTCCCGCTGCTGCTGCTGCTGCTGATGATGACGATTACGATGACGACGACAACGACGTGGACGTTAATAATGATGACGATGGATAATAGTGCTGCTGCTGCTGCTGCTGCTGCTGACGATAATGATGGCGATGCTGGTTTCGATAATGATGATGAATCGATGATGATGGAACAACTGGAGACGATGATGGTACTACAATACCCACACCCACACACAGACTCCCTACCCCTACACAAATACCCACAGACCACACACCCAACCACCGAACACGGGGCAGGGGGGTGGGGTGGGGGTGGGGGGGGGGGGCGACGGACAGGAAGGGATTGTGAAATACCCAAAAGTTGTACACACCCCACCCATACTGAATTTTCCCCCGGATCTCCTCCGACGGGTGCTCGCTCTGCAGCAGGGTCAGCTTGGTGTAGATGACGCCCTCGATGGCGTAGGCGGCGGTGTAGAGGGCCAGCATGGTGATGTCCATGTAGTTCCACATCTGGCTGAAGTAGCCCTTCACGCCCTCCTCCCACAGCTGCTTGCACTCCGCCCAGAACATGCCTGAAGACACACAGAGAGACAGCACGGTACAGGCCTGAAGACACACAGAGAGACAGCACAGTGCAGGTCTGAAGACACACAGAGAGACAGCACAGTGCAGGTCTGAAGACACAGAGAGACAGCACAGTACAGGCCTGAAGACACACAGAGACAGCACGGTACAGGCCTGAGGACACACAGAGAGACAGCACAGTGCAGGTCTGAAGACACACAGAGAGACAGCACAGTGCAGGTCTGAAGACACACAGAGAGACAGCACAGTACAGGCCTGAAGACACACAGAGAGACAGCACAGTACAGGCCTGAAGACATACAGAGACAGCACAGTACAGGCCTGAAGACACACACAGAGACAGCACAGTACAGGCCTGAAGACACAGAGAGACAGCACAGTACAGGCCTGAAGACACACAGAGAGACAGCACAGTACAGGCCTGAAGACACAGAGAGACAGCACAGTACAGGCCTGAGGACACACAGAGAGACAGCACAGTACAGGCCTGAAGACACACAGAGACAGCACAGTACAGGTCTGAAGACACACAGAGACAGCACAGTACAGGTCTGAAGACACACAAACAACACAGTACAGGCCTGAGGACACACAGACAGCACAGTACAGGCCTGAGGACACACAGAGACAGCACAGTACAGGTCTGAAGACACACACACAGACAGCACAGTACAGGCCTGAAGACACACACACAGACAGCACAGTACAGGCCTGAAGACACACACAGACAGCACAGTACAGGTCTGAAGACACACACACAGACAGCACAGTACAGGTCTGAAGACACACAGACAACACAGTACAGGTCTGAAGACACACACACACACAGACAGCACAGTACAGGTCTGAAGACACACAGACAACACAGTACAGGCCTGAAGACAAACAGAGACAGCACAGTACAGGCCTGAAGACACACAGACAGCACAGTACAGGCCTGAAGACACACAGACAGCACAGTACAGGTCTGAAGACACACACACACACAGCACAGTACAGGCCTGAAGACACACAGACAGCACAGTACAGGTCTGAAGACACACAGAGACAGCACAGTACAGGCCTGAAGACACACAGAGACAGCACAGTACAGGCCTGAAGACACACACAGACAGCACAGTACAGGCCTGAAGACACACAGAGACAGCACAGTACAGGCCTGAAGACACACAGAGACAGCACAGTACAGGCCTGAAGACACACACAGACAGCACAGTACAGGCCTGAAGACACACACAGACAGCACAGCACAGACCTGGGACTCTCCGAACGATCTACAACATGACTGAACACATAACACAGTCACGGGACTCTTCAACAGTCCACAACATGACTGAACATACGGTGATGTCAAGCCAGAAATACAAAACAAACAAGCGCCCACAACGACGTGCAGAGCAACGCTTACTTTACATATATACAATACAAATACGGTACCAAAACAAACAAACAACAACAAACAAGGTTTTTGACAATACTTCTCCTTCAGATTAAAACAAAAGACAAAACAAAACAAACAAAAACAAACAAAAAACACAACAGAAAAAGAAAGAAAGAAAGAAAGAAACGAACAAAGCAAACACGCACAAAGAGAACACTGCGCAAAGCAAGGCTTACTTAAAACCCGTTCGGTGCCTAGCTTGAGACAACTCGACGGCAAGAACGTGTGCACTCTTCGCTGCCATGGCCGTCGAGTTATCTCACCAAGGGGAAGTCCGGAATGTTCCTCGTTTTATATTTATACTGCTTACAAAACAGACGATATTTTCCGACAGGTGGTCTGTAGATGCTATTGATAGTTGGTGAATTCGTTTTCGTCAGTGAGAAAATTAGTAGAATAAAAAAAAAATCCCTTTTTTAAAGAAAAAAAAATCTGGCAAATAGGATTGAACTTTAAGCTTAATTCCCAGGCAGCGCCAGGGATAAATTACACAGTCAGTGCAAAAACAGCACAAAAAAAAAACTGAGGGTGGTCCCAAGGTGTGGCGACTGCTGCAGGCGGAAATTTAAACGAAATTTTGAAAATAACTGCTAGTGAGTCGACCAGAAATCAAGGACGAACAAGCTACAAGACAAAAAAAAAGAGGTTTTGATTACATATCTCCTTCACATTTTGAAGGGGAAAAAAAAAAAAACAACGTTAAACAAAAACGTTAGAAAAAAAAAATGCAATTAAAAAAAAAAAAAAGAAAAAGCACAAAGCTTCTTCAAAGATGGCGGTCGAGAATAGAACGGTCATACCGTTACTTTCATGCTTGTTTTGATACTGGGGCTATTTTCGTGTGCATCCCCCCCCCCCCCCCCCCCCCCCCTACCCATTTAACGCCCATCTTGCACTGAAGTGAATGAAAATAAGTGATTGCTCGTTCATTTTCGTTATCCCGTGTGTTTTGTATCTTGCCTGTTGAAGACCTAAGAGGTCGAAACGCGTCGTGTTTTGTCTTGTGATTCGTTTGTCTACGTTTTCTTGGCGGTTCGCTTTTAATTACATTTAAAATTTGTTTAGATTTCCCCCTGCAGTCGCCTCACTCTGCAAGCAGACCATTTTTTTCATGTGTTTTGTGTGTTTGTGTGTGACGTCTGAAAAAAATCGTCCGTATTGGAAAGAATACATGTATACACACAAAAGCAAAGTGTTGATTAACACAGATCTGACGTATAATACAAAACAGACGAGTACATTTTCTACAGGCACCTTATCCAGACAAACGGCAGACAATCCTAAACACACCTCCTGTAATAGCAATAACATCGCAGTCTGTTGCGTTTTCTCTCTCTGTTTCGCATTGTGCATCCAACAAGCGTTCCTTTGCGCCCTGCTTTTGTGTGGGTTTCTTGGCATTTTGGCTGGTTGTCAGTAACGGAAGCAGCCTTTTCTATGCGGCTGTTGAAGTGTATCAGGTCGTTATCCCGCCAGTACCTCCCCTTCCCCTCCCCTTCCCCCACTACGTCATCTACCCCGTCCTCTTCTCTCTCTCTCTCTCTCCCTCCCCCCCCCCCCCTCTCTCTACTTACACATACACAAGCACATCTCTCAAACACGTCACCCCGCGCAAAGCCTAGCCTTCCTTCCACCCCCAACCGTTTTCATGCTACCCCTACCGCCGTCTCTTCTTCCCCGCTATTGTCTATACCTGCAGGTACAGGCAGTCCACCTAGGACAGGTGGACATAGTAGTAATCACGAGGAAGTTTTTGACATTGCAGTCTCGGTACAAGCATTACTGGGCTCTGTGTGTGTGTGTGTGTGTGTGTGTGTGTGTGTGTGTGTGTGTGTGTGTGTGTGTGTGTGTGTGTGTGTGTGTGTGTGCCAGTTCCCCCCTGCCCTGAGAAAAGCTTCCAACAGTCCTTAAAGAACTCGGAATCTCAGTACTATCATAACTGTATTGCATACAGTTCTGGAACACAGAAAAAAAACAGCAAAACTTATCTAACTCATATACCTAGAGATGTAAGAAGCTTAATCCACAGATTACGTTTAAATTCACTGAAAACAAAATTCAGTAGAAATGTTAGATGTATGTGTGGAAATGCACTAAGTGTTTCACATTTGTTAATTCATTGCCCCCAAAACAAAGAACTTGATTATCATGGCTGGTGGTAATACTTCCGATAGATCGACGTCATCACTCTCTAAAATGTTGAATGATTATTCGTTTCTCAGATTAGTTAGTCAAAGTTTCTTACAGAGTCCAGTTGGCATTTTTCTTTAATTGGTTTTATCTAGTTTTTTTTGTTTTTTTTTTTTTTTTTTTTTTTTTTTTTTTTAACACGTAGTAGTATTCAAAGTTGTACACGCTTCCCCCCCCCCTATCCCCTCCACCATTCTTTTCATAAGCACGCATTCGCATACCACACACACCATTAACACATCGTCTGATATCACCCACTCAAGGACATTGGGACATTTCTTATACATTTGATAAGGCATTCAATTAGGACTGGGCGAAGACTGGCCTTTGGCATTTTGAACCATTTACAACACAAACTTCTAACACCTCAAACAGGGCGATGATTGGCCTTTGGCACTCTGAAACCATTTACAGCACAAACTTCTAACACCTCAAACAGGGCGATGATTGGCCTTTGGCACTCTGAACCATTTACAACACAGACTTCTAACACTTGAAACAGTCTGAAGTTTAATTAGAGTGCCGTTCGTTGTTATCGTTAACCACGTTTCCCCTTTATCTTCCACAATGCTCTGTATAATTTTCTTTTTATTGCCTTCTTTTGGTTTGGGTTCTTGACTTATGTATAAAACACTCGCAACGATCCCCCCTCCCCACCTCCCCTTCTACCCCCTACACACACACGCGCGTGTGCGCGCGCACAACACACACACACACACACACGCACACACACACACACACACACACACACACACACACACACACACACACACACACGTACACACGCATGCATACATGCATGCATACACGCACATACACATATACATTGCGCACGTACAGTGTCAAACACACGCATTTTCTTTCCGTCAAAAATCGACTTTGTCATCATTCATTTCCTTTGTGCCGAAGATTTGGAAGAAGATTTTAAACAGAAAGAAGCGAAATCCGAGACCAAGTCGCTCAGATATTAGAACTTTTTAAGTAAACCCGCCAGATAGCAGGGGACAAACAACTACAAGACAAAAACACGACGCGTTTCGACCTCTTAGGTCTTCTTCAGGCGAGATAAACAACATTCAGGACAATGAAAACGCGCAGTCAACGCCCATCTTGCGCCCAAATTGAAAAGACATGAGATTGCTCGTTCTTCGTTTTCATTGTCCTGAATGTTGTTTATCTTTCCTGAAGGAGGCCTAAGAGGTCGAAACGCGTCGCATGTTTTTTTTTGTCTCGTAATTTGTTTGTCCATGTTATCTGGTAGATTGACTTTAAATTTCTTTTAAAAAGTGTGTGTTAAGTTCCGCCCGCAGTTACCTCACTTTGAAACCAAATTGCTGAAGACTGTGTTTTCCTTCAGTTCTTAACTTTCGTGAACATTTTGCGCAGCTAGTGAAGCGTATAGGAGTAACATGGATCATGCGTACCACATACATCACATGTGTTCGTCTGTCGTCTCGTTCCCTCTCCGGGGGCCGGAATAGCTCAGTTGGCAGAGCGCCGGACTCGTAATCTTGGTGATCCGGGGGTTGCAGGTTCGAATCTCCACCGCGCCGTTTTGGTACAGGGGTTGGGGTGGGTGGGGGTGGTGGTGGATGATTGGGGTAGGTTCCCTTGGAGTTAACATTGGTTCTGATCCCATTTCCCCCCACAAAATTTTTCGAATGAGGCTATAAACCGATGTTCTATGTGTGAACGCACGCATAACATCTTGCACACACGTAAAATCCCACCACCAACTTTCGGAAGAGAAGGCCAGTTTGGCCGTTGGTATGGATGATACGTTACACATAGCATGCACCCTGCGTGAGAAATTGAAACAACGAAGAAGTAAGGAAATGGGTGAACGATATTGACTGGATGACACGGGAAATAACTTAATGAAGCGCCGGCAAGCAGCTCTTAAGTCGGCACTGCAAAGGTAGGCAGCTCGTTGCTTACACGTGAGCGTTGATTGTCAGCGCCTTGAACCTTTGGCAAATTTGGCAAGGCGTTTTATAAATGCTATGTTATCATCATCATCATCATCAACATCATCAACATTATCATCATCATCATCATCAACAACAACATCACCATCATCATTATCATCATTATTATATCAGTATTATCATTATCATCATCAAACATAATTATTATTGTTATTATTATTATTCTTAGCATTATCATCATTATTATTGTTATTATTATAATCGTCATTGTTATCATCATCATAATTAGCATTATTAATATTGTTGTTATCATCATCATCATCATCATCATCGTCATCACCATCATCACCTTCATCATTTTTTTCATTTGTCATGATCACCCCTCACTGCACAGACATTCAAGCGACGAAAGGAAGGTTACCCAGCACGTAGAACATGATGAGGCAGTTGACGACGCCGTTGGTGCCGGCGAACACGTCGTCGCTGTCGGAGGAGGGGAGGGTGGTGGCGAAGAAAAGCAGGACGAGGAAGGCGGTGTAGGAGCAGATGTAGTTGACGAACTTCATGAAGGGACTGCGTAGCACCTCCCCCACCTGCACGCCGCGGCCCACGTCGTCGTCACATGTTGTTGTTGTTGTTGTTGTCGTGGATGGTGATGATGATAATGATAATCACGATGGTGGTGGTGGTGATGATGACGTCGACGACAACCACGACGAATGATGATGTCGTAGGCGTGGCGTGCACCATCGTCGTCGTCGTCATCGTCGTCATCATCATCGTCATCACCATCGTTATCATCATCATCATCATCATCGTCATCATCATCATCATCGTTATCACCATCACTACCACCACCACCACCACCATCACCGTCACCACCATCACCATTATCATCATCACCACCACCATCACCATTATCATCATCACCACCACCATCACCCATCACCACCATCACAGTCGTCATTAGTGTGTTAGGACTTCCGTGGCTTTCGACATAAACACTTTAAATCGACCCCTTTGGAGACTTTGTTCAGAGATAGTGTACGGGTGCGATTATTTGAGTCTCTAAAGTAGAGAAAACTTTTCGTATGATGTAAGAGGTTTTTTTTTTTTTTTTTTGTGGACATTAGAAAGATGAAAATTTAAAAGCGTTTTGAATGTGTTGAAAGAAACTGGCTTTCTGTTTTTACAAACATGAATGGCGTGGATTTTGACGATGTGACAGTCCGGATATGGCCGCTTTGCCCTCGGTACCTTTCCTACTGTCATATTCTCACAGTAATGGCTAGAACCGCTTGTAGATTTCCAGACTACATGTACTGACAAGCTAAACTCGACAGAGAGGGAAGGAGCGTCGTGTGCTTATCTAAGTTTTGGCGGTAACCGGCAGTTCCACTTATCTCCCTTGTCTGTTTATCTACCGCATACAGCCGAACCAATTATAGGCACTCGTAATGTACAATACCTACCACATGGCGAAAAGTATCGCGTGTCTACGTTTGATTACGCCCCCCCCCCCCCCCCCCCCCCCCTACTCATCCCCACTTCCCCCCACCGGGCAACAGGAGCACAGTCATGGATTTACTGAGGTTTCAATTTGCGTCTTGTTACCGTTTTTCTGATGTACCATCAAACCCGAGCTCTGTTGATCATGACGACAGTGACAACGTGTTAACGACCATCAAATCAGCAATGCAGATGGTGCAGATGCCACATGCTAACACGGAGCAGTGGGCACACAGGCATTAACACGCACCCACGCGCGCTCGCTCGCTCACACTCACACACACACACAACACACACGCGCGCGCGCACACACATACATGCACACACACACACACACACACACACACACACACACGCACACACCACACACACACTCATACAACACTATGCACACACACACAGTAACACACACACACACACACACTTGCGTGCACACACACACTTGCGTGCACACACACACACACCACACACACACACACACACACACACACACACACACACACACACACGCACGTGTACTCAATACACACACACACACACACACACACACACACACACACACACACACACACACACACACACACACGCACACACCCCTCAAAAACAAACAGACGGACAAACACCTTCTCCTCCCATCCGCTGCCCCCCCACCCCCCCCCCCCCACCCCCCCCCCCCCCGTCCTCCGTTACCCTCACAAATAAAAGAAAGCATGCGCCGGCATGGAAAAGAATTAAAGATAACATCATCAGCCGGCCATCTGCCGATGCGATGTTATCAGCCGTGGGGAGATATCGACTGACCTCCCTTAGTTTGGGATAGAGGGGGAAAAAAAGAAGTCGGCAGCTAGGTCCTGAAACAAAAGCTAGGGTAACGCCAGATTGGGGCTATGCCGGAGTAAATGCTAGAAATCACTCTTTTGCAGCAAGCACTACTCCAGACTTGCCATCAAAAACGATTTTCCTCCGTTGTGTTTTGAATTTTGTCAAGGACAAGAGTGAACTGAATAGAAAGAAACATCTTAAAGTTGTATACAAATGCCCGATAAAAACCACGCTGTAGGAAGATTTTTATTTCAACGAGTCTGATCGATATTTTTTCTGTGTGTGATCCAGATCCGCACGGAAATGCAGTGGCTTCGTCCTTGGGATATCTTTTTGTCTGTTCCCCAGGTGTCATTCAAATGGGCTGATTTCTCTGTGCGCAGTGACCAACGGACAAACCGGTGACCGACCCACAGACAACGGGTGAAAACATGAATCTCCTTTTGGTGGAGGTGAAGAAAAGGCTGCCCACTTCCGCTTTCCGTTGCCAAAGACAGGCAGAGTAACGGCCCGTTGCCAAAGACAGGCAGAGTAACAGCCCGTTGCCAAAGACAGGCAGAGTAACGGCCCGTTGCCAAAGACAGGCAGAGTAACAGCCGTTGCCAAAGACAGGCAGAGTAACAGCCCGTTGCCAAAGACAGGCAGAGTAACAGCCCGTTGCCAAAGACAGGCAGAGTAACAGCCCGTTGCCAAAGACAGGCAGAGTAACGGCCACAGTCACGTGATCCATTCAACTTCTGATCCAGACAAGAGGCGATGAGGTGACATGGAGAAAGACATATGGAAGAAAAGACATTGTTTTTCTTCTTCTGCTCTTGCTGTGATGCTAAGCTACGTGAGCAGTAGCGAGGGGTGGGAGAAGAGAGGGATGTAGGAACTGTTGTTCTACAAGCACATGCACACAACCCGATGAAATCCTCCCTCTTATCATTGTCCATGCTAGAACCTTTTATGATGATGTTTTGTGTTCTTCATAATGCTGAAAAAAAAACTACATGTAGTTTTTTTCTTTTTCGGCCGACTATCAAGATAATTTGACTCATTTATGAAAAAAAGAGATGATCTGACATCGTAAACAATATATTTTCTGTAGTTACTAGGATTCGCGGAATCAACTTTGGATTGCTCGGTCTTCGTTTTCGTTGTCCTGCCTGTGTTGGTCATCTTGCCTGAAGAAGACCCAAGAGGGTCCAAAACGCGTCGTGTTTTGTCCAGTAACTTGTTTGTCCCTCTTGTCTGGCGGGTTAATGACAATTTTTTTCCTTTAAAAAGTTAAACATCTGAATGGACTTAAACAGATGGCAATACGAGAGTGTACCAGCTGAATCTCAGTGAAAAAAAAATGCGGTGAAATAACTCTGGAACTCAAAGATAATAGCCATTGAAACGGTGTGTAAACACCCACTGACCAGACCACGTCTGGGAGTCATGACCTGGAAGCGTAAGGAGTTCAGGACCCAAACACTTGTCTGATGGGGCTTCTTCTCTGAAGACCTTCAGCTGTGGAGCTCTCCCTAGAGTTTTTTCCCACTGACAAGCATGAATCGTCGTGACTCCCAGGCCAGTAGCATCCTGAGTACCATCCTATGACTGGGGTATGGTGGAGGATGGACGCCCGTTGGGTCAATCGGGAAAAAAAAATCCTGGGTATGTTGTTAATCCTTCGCGGACAAGATGACTACGACACACATGATCACTGGGTGGGTGGTGCCGACCCTCACTCGGAGTAGTCTGTGGCAGTGTGCACAGGGCAGACTTGCAGATGTAGCCAGGCTGAAAGGTGGTGCTTGCTCTGTTTTTTTTCCGTAACTGACGTGTTTGCTCCTGTGCCTCCATTCACCTCGTGTCGAAGTCTTTCATTCCAGATTTGATCATGGTGCGCCAGGTTGAGCGATCTGGCGCAGCTTCTTCCCAGGAGGCGGGGGCGATGCTACAGCACTCCAGTTAACAGAATGCTCACACTTCGTCTTTGTTCTTGATTTCTGTCTCTTTTGCTTGTAAAGGATTATATATTAAGGTGTTTTAATATTTGTAAGTAATGATAATGATATATTAACACGTGTCGAGTTCCGTGATTTGTCCTTTGTCGTAGACTTCCCTGCCACTGAAACGCAGAGCCTGAAGTACACACCTGTTAAAGGA
>JADBJO010023540.1:0-12500 GCA_016801955.1 Conus betulinus
GAGAGAGAGTGCATCAGAAGGCAGGCAGGCGGCCGCGCAGAACAGCAGAACACAGAACAACGACAGACAATCAGACAGGAGAGAGAGAGATAGAGAAAGAGAGTCACAAAAACTATCTAACGGTGCTATCCATATGCGCTTTTGTCCCCGCCACCCCCCCCCCACCCACCCCCCCCCCACGCCCCCCCCCGTACTCTCTCTCTCTCTGTCTCTATATCACACGCCTGACCTATGAATTTAGTTCATAAGCTGGTCACCATACGTGATCAGCACTCGATCGCACGGGGGATCAGGGAACGATACAACGCCTGATGTCCCATCCATTCGCCCATGACAACCCAAATCCACACACAGCCACACCCGACTCCCGGCCAACCATTCTTCCCGTCGCACACTAGGCTATGCCGCCATCTTAAAAAAGAAGAATAGACTGTCAATACCTAATACGCGCACCAAATCCCCTGTCAGTTTTACTGTGAGTCTTGCGTCACATTCTAAACTCAACAAAAAGCATGAAACAATGGTGTGGATACAATCACCACCTCCAGAATTAGCAAACACATCGTCTACGCAAGAGGGCTTATGTTACCACGCCAGAACAACGGTGCAACTATAAAAGCATCATACCAACAGAATAGAAAAACAATCTAATATAAACAACATACACACAACCTAACCTCAACTACAATGGTTTTCGACCCCGCCCATCATCTTTTCTTCCGCTATTGTAATCGCACCCGTGAAATACTTTTACTTCACCTAGCCACCTAACACCACATGCATGTACACAGCGACATCGCTCATACCAACCAAAAGATGGTTTGCTGAGTTCCAGTCTCCGTTCTTCATTACCTTGTAACTGAACCACACACAACACACCAAGAACGACGTGATTGAAACAGATGTTGGACGCATCATGCAAAATAGCCACAATGTCTTTTGTGGAAGAATGACTCAAAGACAGATTTTAGCTAACAAAGGTTGAGAAGGAACCGACCACATATTAGTTTCTAACCCTCAGAACAAATCAACGACGGCAACAGCAACAAATATAATGTGCAAAGAATGATAATTAAAGAACCAATGATTATGCTGATCTGACCTGATAGACATTTTTTACTTTCGGATGCGGTCACTGTATTAATATAATTAGATTTCTTTACAATAAGTCCCTGTTACTTCAGACCAGAAATCCGCTTTTTGCTGTTTGGGGGGGGGGTCAGCACTTTTCTGACTATGTGTAACATTCTACACATTCTAATAATTTGAACAACACTATTTAGTATCTTTAGTGTAACGAGGCTACAAAACGGGAACACTAAAAAGGACACGATATCAGATATTTTATGGGCCTACGTACGCATGTACATTTGGAGAAGAATTTAATGTTTTCCATGAAATTTAAATGGAGGTTTTGACACGGACTTGAAAAATAGCCGGGACGTGACAGAATTATCCGATTGAACAGGGTTAGTCGTGGAGCCAACCATGATAAGTTCCATGCATTTGTAGGGCACACCACACATGCATAGTAATGACCGTGGTCCATGAACTGAACCAATTTCGAACTCTTGGATACGATGCACCCCTCACACAACAACAACACATGGAAAAGGACTGCACGCTATCACTAGAGCTCCGGCATGAAGGACCACGGGGGGGGGGCCCACTTTTAGCGAAACTTTACCCTTCCAATGTTGAACACTCACTAATGATGACAAGGTTTAAAGATGATGCTAAGGGTGTCCTTTTTTGTCGTCAAAGTCTGCATGGCAAGGCCTGTGGCTGTGGTCTGTTTTCATGATGCAATTTCTAGGCTAACGAAGCGAGTTCGAAACTTCTAACAACTGCTGTGTTAGTCAAAGGAATTGGAGCAATGCTCCCAGGTGTTTTTGACTACATAGTATATAAAAGATTACGTGGTTTTCAGTCTTCTGATTTGAACTAGTTGCACTCGCAACTCGGAGAATATCTGTCTGGAGTGAAAAAAAACCCCTTCACCAATAAAGCTGGTCCATCACATACACACACACACACGCACGCACGCACGCACACACACACACCACACACACACACACACACACCACACACACACACACACACAAAGACATACACACACCACCAAAAAATACACGGAAACCGAAAAAAACTGGTCACAATGTATCATCTGAATGACAGGGCATATTTACCACTAGAATATCCGTCGCACCGCAATTATACATCCACTCACCTCAAGAAAAAGACTAACAGCGCAGTAAATCACTAAAAAATCTATCTAATCACAACAATTGAACGATTTAAAGTGCAGTAGAACAACACAGTTTATAACGTTTTCTCGCCTCAGAATCAGTGACGTGACGAAGACGTCTGTTCCCCTCAGAAACCAGGTGACAGGTGAGCGGCAGACGACAACTCAGCCAGAGACTGGGTCAACAGCAAGGAGAGAAGTGTGTTTGGCGCATTGTACTGCAGTGTGAATAAGGTGTGTGCATTAGTATCAGCCAGTGTCCCCTTGTCAGTGATAAGAGGCCTTGTCCACGTTCTCTGCATTTTCATCCAGCAGACGTTCAGGGCAGTACTATTCCCTACAGTATACGCGTTCAGGCGGTACTACTATTTCCTACAGTACGTTCTCAGCTAGCGCTAGTATTTCCTACAGTAGGCGTTTGGATAGTGCTATTATTTTCCCACAGAATGTCCGGTTCGTATACACGCTATTATTTCCCACACAGTATGTATTTTCGGATACCGCTATTATTTCCCACAATCAGCATGTTTACAGGCATGCTATTATTTCCTACAGTGGTATTATACGTATGTTTCAGATAGCGTATTATTTTTACACTGTGGTGTTCCGACAGCGCTACATTTTCCTACAGTACGTGTTTCAGATAGTGCTACATTTTCCTACAGCCTTATGTTCAACTCGCACTACCTTTTCCTACAGTATGTGTTCAGACAGCACTACATTCTTTCCTACAGTAAACGTGTGTTCAACAGCACTACTTTTGTCTACAGATTGTGTTTTCAGACAGCACTACATTTTCCTACAGTATGTGTTTTCAGGACAGCACGGTACATTTTCCTACAGAATGTGTGTCAGACAGCACTACATTTTCCTACAGTAATGTGGTCCAACAGCATACATTTTCCTATAGTATGTGTTTCAGACAACACTACATTTCCTAGGACTTCATTATTTCCTACGTGGTTTGTTTAGACAGCGCCATTATTTCCTACGACTAGTTTCCTACGACATGTGTTCAGACAACGCTATTATTTCCTACAGTGTGTGTGTGTGTGTGGTGTGTGTGTGTGTGTTGGTGGTGTGTGTGTGTGTGGTGTGTATGTATTTGCGGGCGTGCGTGCGTGCGTGCGTGTGTGTGTCCCAGCACTGGTCGTGGTTCAACCCTTTTCCATGGTCATGTTGAATGGCGGTCGTGGTCACAAGACTTACTGCTATCCCGACACACCACCTTTGCTGCGGTCGTCTCTTTGCTTTGTGGGTGTAATTGATTTACTCCCTGGTTTATTCCTGTGTGTTGCAATGGCTGTTGGTTCACGGTTGTTGGTTCTCCCCACAAACGAGTGTGGCGCGATCCCTGGGGTTGTGCGGCCATGGCGTTCTTTGGCAGCGGTGAAGAGCTGAAAGGGAGACTACCCCTGATGTACAGCTGCACACCACGAGCCGTCCTGATTGACTCCCTTCCACTTGCCATCTCAACCCTTGGGTGCCAGGTCAGGGGCAAACTGCCCCGGGGTCACATCTTGGCTGGCCGTTACAAACGGCTGACTCTATCTCCCGCTTTCCTTTCCAATGGATTTCAGTTTGATCTGAGCGTGTGTTAAAGTCTTCCCCAGAACTACCACACACCAACACTTTCGCCCTGCATGTGTAGGATGTCCGCTCGCTGTCTTACCTTCTTCCATCTACTCTGCCCCATTCTGCGAGTGTGGTATGTGTGTTGTGTGTGTGTGTGTGTGTGTGTTGCGTGCGTGCGTGCGTGCGTGCGTGTGTTGTGTGTGTGTGTGTGTGTGTGTTTGTGTGTGTGTGTGTGTGTGTGTGAGAGAGAGAGAGAGAGAGAGAGAGAGAGAGACGAGCGAGAGGAGAGAGAGAGGAACTGTTTCTCATCTTCTCTACTCATCTTTTACATACATTTGCTGTTCTGCTTTTCACTGACCCGTGCCGTGGGCATTCCTGTTTGTTCTGTGGCTTGTTCATGTCTGTTAGTTTTTGAGGTCGGAAGGAAACATAGTTGTCGAACATTCACTGAGCTGCTTTGTATTGTATTTTAAATACGTATTTGTTTTTCATCTTGCTTTATATGTTTATATGTATTTTGGCAGAGAGTTTGACCATGGGCTGGTCTGCAAAATGTTGTGAAACATTGGCCTTACAGTACCAGAGATGTTCGGAATGGTCTGTTTGTCACTGCATCCATGTATATGAACGGATGGGCTTGACTGTTCTCTGGATCTGGGTGAATCATCAAGATTTGTGCCGGGATATTTGTCAGGACAACTGAACTGTGTGCCTGTTGGAAACCTTTCAAGGCAAGGAACTACAGCAAAGCTCTTGTAACATGGCGTTCAGGAATTCTACAGTCGTTGGCGAGGAGAACGGTGGTCCCGCACCGCATGATGGGTCACAAGGAGCACTGAACATCAGCGACGTGATTCAGCAGCGGTACAGTGCCTCCTCTGGTGAGCTGCCTTGTGGCGATCTGATGTTGATTTACCCTGGGAACAGTGATGGATATTGATTTACCCTGATGGGAACAGTGAGATATTGAATGATCGAACCCACTTGATACTGATGTTACCCTGATGGGAACAGTGAGAGAGAATGATGCCACTGATGTTGATGTACCCTGATGGGAACAGTGAGAGAGAATGATGCCACTGATGTTGATGTACCCTGATGGGAACAGTGAGAGAGACTGATGTTGATGCCACTGATGGGACGGGGAAGGGCCACTGATAATAGGTGGAGCGAGCGAAACGGACACAAAAGATGAAGCATGAAAAAAGTGAAGAAGAAAAACAGAATGTCTTCCACGTAACGTTAAGTGATAGGGCGACAGGAACCCACACAGATGGCACATTGTAACGAAAGGAATGGCAGTCACACGTTTTGATTTAGGGACAGAGAGAGAGAGAGAGAGAGAGAGAGAGAGAGAGAGAGAGAGAGAGAGAGAGAGAGAGAGAGAGAGAGAGAGAGATTGACGTGTTGCAGCTGTCTGGATGGGAATGTACGCAGACTGAAGAGCGACACGATCGTCAAATAAAAGCCAGACGAAGAGCTGTGACCACTGTATATTGAATTCTTTCACTGAAAGGAAGCCAGTATAAACAGATTTTAGGAATGTTTGGGCATTACTATCCTTCGCTGCTTTTCAGACATCAGAACAACTACGCTGAGAACGTTCTTAAGTCTACACTGGACAACCAATTCATTGCCAGTACCCTAAAACAAACGAGGGTCTGAGCAGTGGAAGCGAGTAAATGACAAACTGTACAAAGTGAGTGGTGTCTCTGGCAAAGCAGGAAGCATTTCAAACGTTTGTTACAGAGCAGTACTGGCGCCGGCAATCAAACTTCAATGTCTGGTAGACACAGCCAAAAGTTAATTCCATATTCTCCTAGTCGTGTACATTAAATGTGAAACATCGTTGAAATTCATTCACAATGGCTAGAAAGTAGCAAGCTGTGACATGCATCTGCTGGCACAAAAAATATCTGTATTCACAATGACAAATCTCCTGATAATGCTAAGCGTATTCTTCACACACAGTGAAGATAGACTACATGACAAGAAAAAAAACACATTGGAACAAGGGCAGTGAATCAACAAAGCAGGGGAAACAACCAGCGGGTAGGATTACAGGGTAGAGCTCAGGTCCAGTGTGATAGTGTACTGTTGACCTGGCCACTTTCACACAGACAGACAATGGCTACCTCCACAGCGTCATCACCTACTGACGTCATGTTTGTCCAGCTGTAGGTAAGCTATCAGTGTCATGAGTCCCACCTCTCGCCACAGGGACACAGACAACATGATCAGGTTTATATGACACAGACAACATGAACAACAGGATTATATGACACAGACAACATGAACAGGATTATATGACACAGACAACATGAACAGGATTATATGACACGCCCAAAGCTCTGTCCAGATTTTCGCATGGCACTGGCATTTTGTGACAGTACATACTTCATGTAAGTGAGTCAGTGACTGTCTCGTATACAGAACTGTCCACATCAGACATCATATTACACATTTCTGCACTACAGTGGAAACTGCTTAACTGCCTTAGGACATCTGATTAGCTTAACATTATCTGAAATTGTAAATCATCAGTTTATTATTATTGTTGTTGTTTTTTTTTTTGCTCTGGTATGAAATTGGCGCTAAACGATCCATTTATCATTAGGAAAATTTCATGAGCATATATTTTTTTTTCCGATTCGGTTACAGGCAACAACAATGGGGTTTTTTTTTTTTTTCGATATTTCTTGTGTAAATCCAACTGATTTGCACTCTCAGTTAAACTGTATTTGGAAGGCACACACAATCTCAAACGGACATCTCTCTCACTGTCTACCTGCTTTTCGTGTGTGAGTGTACATATGTACATATCTATCAGTCTGTGTTAGGAATGAATTCCCAAACAACAACAGAAACAAGGAATTTCATCTTCTGTATAACCTGTTTTCACAGTCACCAGAAATGGTGTTTTACGCACATCTTGATGATTAAGTTACTCGTGGATCTGAAGACCAATCACTCAGTGTCAGATAGAACACTGAGAAAGGAAATATGAAGTTAGGAATCGTGTTTTACGTTGTAGATCAATATATGCACTGCATGTTCCGTCTCAATTGCACGTTCTCGAGGCTTGTCCAAAACATCGTCAAATCATCGTGAAACGATACATCATAGTTCGTAAGCACACTCCATAAACATCACTTTGGAGGGGGGAATGATATCAATATCAAGTACATATGCTTACTACCATACTGTATACAACTCTACAGCTTACAAAAGATAAGGACTGTCGCATGGAAAGAACATAGTTTTCTATCTATGGCACATGTGTCAGGTATACTTCTGCATATTAGCACAGCCCAACAGACAAAATGAGGCATTAAACACACGTTCCTAACTTCATGTGAGTCAGACATTTGCAAAAATGTAAACTTGTGTTTGTCTTCCTTCCCTGCTTCTCTAGTACTCTCTCTCTCTCTTTCTGTTTGTGTGTGTGTGTGTGTGGTGTGTGTGTGTGTGTGTGTGTGTGTGTTCGCTTGCGAGTAAGGGCTACCTGTGAGTGCATCTGAAATCAAACCGTTGATTCCGCACGTGCATCATATTAGTGGCTGTTCTTCTGATACATGTAAGTACAGTGTCCAAACTGTCATCGTGCTCCCCCTCTATCTGCCTTGATTTATCATACATACACAATGCGTGCATGCACGTACAGAGAGAGAGAGAGAGAGAGAGAGAGAGAGAGCGAGAGAGAGAGAGAGAGAAATCGCATACGCATAGTTTGTAATATATCTCTCTCCCTCCCTCTCTCTCTCTCTCTCTCTCTCTCTCTCTATATATCTCTATATCTATATATATAGATATATACGTGTTGTGTGTGTGTGGTGGTGTGTGTGTGTGTGTGTGTGTGTGAAAACAATCTCTTGACCGAAGCAAAAATTCAAAGTAAAGTAGAAAAATAAAAATCAACCGACATTGGAAAAAATGCGTTTCCTTTAAATCTGTCAAAGCTGAACAAAAATCTGATTTCAAATCTGAAGCAGAAAACAATCCTTTCAAATCTGAAGTAAAAACAATCCTTTCCAATCTGAAGTAAAACAATCCTTTCCAATCTGAAGTAAAACAATCCTTTCCAATCTGAAGTAAAAAACAATCCTTTCAAATCTGAAGTAAAACAATCCTTTCCAATCTGAAGTAAAAACAATCCTTTCCAATCTGAAGTAAAAACAATCCTTTCCAATCTGAAGTAAAACACAATCCTTTCAAATCTGAAGTAAAACAATCCTTTCAAATCTGAAGTAAAACAATCCTTTCCAATCTGAAGTAAAACAATCCTTTCCAATCTGAAGTAAAACAATCCTTTCAAATCTGAAGTAAAACAATCCTTTCAAATCTGAAGTAAAACATCCTTTCCAATCTGAAGTAAAACAATCCTTTCCAATCTGAAGTAAAACAATCCTTTCCAATCTGAAGTAAAACAATCCTTTCAAATCTGAAGCAAAACAATCCTTTCAAATCTGAAGTAAAACAATCCTTTCAATCTGAAGTAAAACAATCCTTTCAAATCTGAAGTAAAACATCCTTTCCAATCTGAAGTAAAACAATCCTTTCCAATCTGAAGTAAACATCCTTTCCAATCTGAAGTAAAACAATCCTTTCCAATCCAGCAAAGCGTGCATCCCTGGCTACCTTCACAGTGAGGCCACAGCAGGCAGGAAAGAAAAACAAAGTGTTAAGAGGTGTTCTGATTATTCCGCCATACAAAAGGCACAAACAAATTCCAATGCAAAACGCGACGCATTTCCACCTCTTTGGTCTTCTTCAGGCAAAACAAACAACATTCAGGACCATGAAATTGAAGAACGAGCAATCACTATCTTCTCTCAAACTGGGCGCAACGTCCATATTCCAGCCAATCGTTGAGAAGATGAGTGATTGCTCGTTCTTCGTTTTCATTGTCCTGAATGTTGTTTATCATCCAGTGACGTCAGTCGGGGGGTCCATCTGGAGGGATGATGACGTCAGTGACCCCGGATGATGTCGGCGGCTTTCTCGGCGATCATGATGGTGGTGGGGGCGTTGGTGTTGCCTGACACGATGTTGGCATGATGGAAGCATCCACTACTCTGAGACCCCGGACCCCCTTCACCCTGGACAAAAGACATACAGAATATGAACATGAAGCATGACCTTTTTACTATGTGGTTCAGAAAACATATGTGAACTTGATCAAAGCCTTTCCTATGTAACACAGAAAATACAGTATATCATTACGACGTCAACGTGAATTATGACGTCAACTTAAAATGACATAGGTAACTACATGACGAAAATGATAATAATATCTGACGAGAGAGAGAGAGCAAGAACTAACGGCCGAGGTTTTGGTGTCCAGCCTATTTTATTTTGTTTTAATCGTCGTTTTCTTCGTAGTGATACCATGTGGAGAGGCTGACTTTCAAGTCAGTAGTGCGTCGATGTGTTCACTGTGTATGTGCGATACTTCTGATGACGGTACCAGCGAAATATGTGTACCAGGAAATTTATTTGTTGTAAAAATGTTGTGAACGCTGTGTCGCCGAGAGTGACTTAAAACTCCTGCAAGAATATTTATGTGCTCTAATTGTACCACCTCATGTGTGTCGGTGGGCTGAGTTTATTGATGTGAACATTGTAATATCAATACACGGAGAAGTTAATTAATTTTTGTTTTAGATCAACAAACACGTCGAATCGAAGTTTACTGTGTTCTATGGGACTTTGCTGAAATCGTGTTCTCCGGGGATTCAATATTGATTGCTGTGCTTTGTGAATCTGCGGTTCTTCTGCTATGGGTTACTGTGCTTCATAAATGTGAATCTGCGGTTCTTCTTCTGATAGTTCGACGTGATTTATTGTGCTTGTTGTGTGGAGACTCTGTTTATTCTTGTGGGGACCTTGGTTATCCTTCTTTGTCTTCTTTTAGTGCTGTAGACTGTGGCTTGGGTACTGTGGAACCGAGTGCGTTGTCTGTATATGTGAGACACTGTAGGCGCGCCGTTGAGATCTGTGAGTGATATCAAGATATGTAATATGATACGCTAATATCTGATGATTGAAGTTCCTATGCATTGACATCTTGATCTATATGCTATGTAGTGATATGTATTTGATTTGTACCCATTCATATGAATGTATATTTTGATGGTTCAGGCAGCATAATTATAAAGAAAAAAATCTAACTCGTGTGTTCCCTGGCTATCCATGTGCGTATGGTGTGGGTGTGTGTAGGGAATAATTATTACACGCATCCAAACTTTTGAGAGCGAGAGTCAGACAGCAAAACACGCACCGCACACCATCCGTAACAGTCATTATGGATCAAGACTTTCACTACGCCATGTATGAAAAACAGTGTGTCAAAATGGATCAGATCTTTACTATGTGACACACACACAAAATGTAGTGTATCACATGCATCTAGTCCTTTGCCATGCCAATGTGAAACCACAGTGTATGAAAATGGATCAAGACCTTTAGCCGTCGTAAGAAACATCGTGTATGAACATCGTCTACGTGAAAAGAAAATGAATATAGAGTAAAAAAAGACTAATGTGCTGTTCAGGCATGAATCGTATCCATGAGTATCTTCAACCAGAGAATTTATCAGACATTCTCACATGAAGGCCTACCCACAATGCTGGGCACCTCCCACACGCTCACCTGAGTTGGGGATCCACCACAGTGGAGGGATCTTTCGGATCCCCCATCTTACATGTGGTAGTGGGGTGATAGACAGTGACAGCGGTGTGGCGGATGTGACATCGCCAGTAGTCGTCACTGTCAAAACACGTGCTGCTCGCTGCACGCCTTCACGGCTTCATCATTGTACTGAGCGTCCAGTGCGCGCATTGTGGGCGTGGTCATCAGGCGCTGGCACTGACGTATCCCTGTGGGAGGTGGACATAGTTTCGTGTGTTATGAGAGCGTCACAGAGATTTACGCATTAGTCGTCACGTATCCCTGTGGGAGGTGGACACTGTTTCATGTGTTATTAGGTCGTCACGGACATTTACGTATTAGTCCTCACAGAGACATGGACATGTAGCCAGCAGTCGTTGCAGCAGCACTGAAGTGTACCCCATTAGTTGTTAAAGCAGCATCGATGTGTACCCATTAGTTGTTAAAGCAGTATTGAAGTGTACCCATTAGTTGTTAAAGCAGTATCGAAGTGTACCCATTAGTTGTTAAAGCAGTATCGAAGTGTACCCATTAGTTGTTAAAGCAGCATTGATGTGTACCCATTAGTTGTTAAAGCAGCTTTGAAGTGTACCCATTAGTTGTTAAAGCAGCTTTGAAGTGTACCCATTAGTTTGTTAAAGCAGCTTTGAAGTGTACCCAGTAGTCATTGAAGTGTGCCCAGTAGTTGTTAAAGCAGCATTAAAGTGTACCGGTAGTTGTTAAAGCAGCTTTGAAGTGTACCCATTAGTCATTGAAGTGTACCCATTAGTCGTTAAAAGTGTACCAAGTGGTTGGTTGAAGTGTACCCAGTGGTTGTTAAAGCAGCATTCAAGTGTACCCAGTAGTTGTTAAAGCAGCAATGAAGTGTACCCAGTAGTTGTTAAAGCAGCACTGAAATGTACCCATTAGTGTTAAAGCAGCATTGAAGTGTACCCAGTAGTCATTGAAGTGTACCCGTTAGTTGTTAAAGCAGCATTGAAGAGTACCCAGTAGTTGTTAAAGCAGATTGAAGTGTACCCAGTAGTTGTTAAGCAGCATTGAAGTGTGTACCCAGTAGTTGTTAAAGCACATTGAAATGTACCCATTAGTTTTAAAGCAGCATTGAAGTGTACCCAGTAGTTTGTTAAGGAACAGAGATTTAGTCCTCTTTCTTGTCAGAGCAACCTGGATGATACCATTAGTTTTAAAAAGCGACCTACACATACACCCATTAGACAGCGACATGAATATGCTATTTGCGAATCATCCGTCTTTCTTGAATTTCAATCATAAGGATATCTAAGGGCTTGCCTTTATTTAAAGCTTTTATTTTCCAAATCCCTATGTTCTTCATATGGCAGAAACTGATGCTTCCGTTCCATGTCAACATTTCAGGTGACGTAGTAGTACTGGACTGAAGATATTGCATTCTTTCATTTACTCTATGAATAAAAGCTTGACTAACAGACAGATTAATCAACTGGTTTGTCAGTTGGTGACATTTTGAACTGCTGCAAAAAATAAATGATTTTTCTTCAAATGCAATATTTATAATTTTCGTTTATTCACTATCCAAATATCAATTTAAAATATTGGATAACACGGTAGTGCCCGAGTTTTATAACAGTCTCAAAAGATCACTTCAAAATGTTGGATGAAGTGGCAGAACCAGAATTTCATAACACTCTCAAATGATCACTGAAAATGTTGGATAAGACGGTAGTGGCAGAGTTTCATAACACTCTCAAAGGATCACATATAATGTTGGATAACTTGGTTGTGCCAGAATTTCATACACTCTCAAAAGATCACCTAAAAATGTTGGATAACTTGGCAGTGCCAGAATTTTTGCAACACTCTCAAAACATCACCTAAGGATGATGGATGACTTGATGGTGCCAGAAGTTTTGCAACACTCTCAAAAGATCACCTAAAGATGTTGGATAATGCGGTGGTGCCAGAATTTCTTAACACTCTCAAAAGATCACCTAAAGATGTTGGATAACGTGGTGGTGCCAGAATGTTGTAA
>JADBJO010023540.1:17500-26418 GCA_016801955.1 Conus betulinus
TCTACTCCTCCATCCCTGAACTGCATCACTTATCTCCCATCCCTGAACTGCATCACTTTACTCCTCCATCCCTGAACTGCATCAGGTATCATTTTACTCCTCCATCCCTGAACTGCATCACTTTACTCCTCCATCCCTGAACTGCATCACTCTACTCCTCCATCCCTGAACTGCATCACTTTACTCCTCCATCCCTGAACTGCATCACTATACTCCTCCATCCCTGAACAGCATCACTTTACTCCTCCATCCCTGAACTGCATCAGGTATCACTCTACTCCTCCATCCCTGAACTGCATCACTCTACTCCTCCATCCCTGAACTGCATCACTCTACTCCTCCATCCCTGAACTGCATCAGGTATCACTTTACTCCTCCATCCCTGAACTGCATCACTCTACTCCTCCATCCCTGAACTGCATCAGGTATCACTTTACTCCTCCATTCCTGAACTGCATCACTTTACTTCTCCATCCCTGAACTGCATCAGGCATCAGTCTACTCGGAGATTAAATGAAAATCCGACCGCCTCACGAATCGTTTGAATTCACGACTGCCAGCTCCCTATCCAAAAGCTCTAACCACTGGACCAAAAGGCACCTTTTGAAAAAGGAATGGGAGGGGTAGAAGAAAAGAATGAATTTTCAATCTGTTCGTTTGTTGTTTGGTTGGTTTGTTTTTGCTCGTTTTTGATGTTTTTTAAATACATTTTTATGTTTTTGTTGTTTCGTTTTAGGTGTCTCTCTCTCTCTCTCTCCTCTCTCTCTCTCTCTCTCTCTCTCTCTCTCATTCTCCACCCTACACCCCCATCTCCATTCTCCACCCTCTCTCTCTCTCTCTCTCTCTGTCTCTCTCTCCAACCTCTTGTGACATGGGCGTTGACGACGACGTGCAGGTTAGGTCTGTGTAACACAGGATGGAGAAAGGCTCTAGATGTGCTATAGCGGACCCCTGACCCTTGGGTGACCTGGGTCTTCACAATTCCTGTGAATAAACATCATCATGATGACATGGACAGAGTGAGACAAATGGACAGTAATCCAAGGGTAAAAACAGAACAAAGTAATAACAGATGGCAACAATGCGAAATAAATCAATGGTTGTACCAACAACTCGTGGCCGCAATGACACAAATGAACGGTAAGGCATGGACAGAATAGAACAAAGTCATAACGGATGGCAACAGTAAGAAAAAGAATCCATGGTTATACCAGCACTGATTGAAACAAATTGGGACACGTGACAGCAGAACCCAGACCAGCTCCCTACCTGTCATGGAGGCTCCATTGGAATCCACCAGGGGATACCCTAGCTCCTGTCCCGCTTTCCACAGCTGTTCCGTCAGTTCATCTGTTCGTGGTACCTCCACTTTCAGGGGCCCTCCTGTCCTGTGGTACTCTGGGACGAAAAGATAATCAAATATTCCAGGTAAAGAATCTAAAGGCATGTTTTTCATGGCAAATTCAAACCCGAAAATGGGAGACAACTTTCAAAACCTGTCATTAAATAATCATTCCCGTGAGGAAGCATTTTTTAAATGAATATTTCTTCACTACAGATAAAGGAAAAAAACGTTCTGAACAGAAATTACTCTCCCTTTTTAACAAGCTAAGCCCCCCCCCCTCCCCCTCTCGTTCCATTCTAACAAGCTAAGCTACCCTACCCTTCTCTTTGTCCAAAAATACTAGGTCATCCCAATCTTTCTCACAACAAGCCAAATCAGCCCCTGTGCACACCTCTAATACCTAAACAATTCTTCTCTGCACCCAGTAAGCTGACCCATCCAAAAAGCAAAACCACCTCACACTCTTTCTCTAAACAAGCTAAGCCAATCTGCCCCGTATCCCGACAAGCTAAGCCATACCTTTGCACATTCCAACAAGCAAAGCCATCCCGCTCTCCCTCACATCTAGCTCAGCCATTTCTCTCTTAACCCCCAACAATCCATGACATCCCACCATCCATCCAGATTAGCTAAACCACCCCTCTTTCCATCAGGACAAGACACGTCTCCCCTCTCTCTCTCTCTCTCTCTGATTTTGTTCATCACTTGTGGTTTCCCTGCCTCTAGCAGACTCCAGGGGCAAGTCGCATTGTTTCTGTACTGTCGTGAATTCCTCTCACTTAAACGGTGGTCTACTAACACACCTTTGTTCTATTTATCAGGTCCAGATTGCAGTAAGTCATTGAACAGTCGGCCTATCATACCTGAACATGTAACAGGTATAGCATTTGTTTCTTTACAAATTTCAAAACTAAACGGACTGTGACCAATGGCCAAAAATATCACTCAAATCCATGTTGACACGGACACAGCAATTTGCATAATACTGCATTCGCAAGCCGACTCTCAGGTGCAACAAGAACGTAAAACAAAATCTGTTGCCTGTGTTTTTAGAATCAAGAAAGGATAAAACCTGTGTTTACAAAAATCATACCAGTGAGTCTGACATCAAATTCGTTTTGATTTTTTTAGTGATCGCAAAAAGATGGATGCAAATCTTAACTACTTCTTCAAGCTTCCTCAAACACCAACCTGATTTTTGGAGTTCAGGGTCCCGCATATCCTCTGACTTCAGAAAGTAGGGCAGTACTTCCTTGTAGCTCCAGCCTTTGGCACCGAGCTTGACCCAGTTATCGTAGTCATGGCGACTGCCACGGATATACACCATGGCGTTGAGACTGGAGGAGCCCCCCAGCACTTTGCCTCGAGGCCAGTAGGATTTCTGATCAACACACACAGTGCTGTCATCAATACTGTCACTGACACAACAGTAGGATTTCTGATCAACACACACAGTGCTGTGGTCAATACTGTCACTGACACAACAGTAGGATTTCTGATCAACACATACAGTGCTGTGATCAATACTGTCACTGGCACACAACAGTAGGATTTCTGATCAACACATACAGTGCTGTGATCAATACTGTCACTGACACAACAGTAGCATTTCTGATCAACACACACAGTGCTGTGATCAATACTGTCACTGATACAACAGTAGCATTTCTGATCAACACACACAGTGCTGTGATCAATACTGTCACTGACACAACAGTAGGATTTCTGATCAACACACACAGTGCTGTGATCAATACTGTCACTGACACAACAGTAGGATTTCTGATCAACACATACAGTGCTGTGATCAATACTGTCACTGACACAACAGTAGGATTTCTGATCAACACACACAGCGCTGTGATCAATACTGTCACTGACACAACAGTAGGATTTCTGATCAACACACACAGTGCTGTGATCAATACTGTCACTGATACAACAGAAGGATTTCTGATCAACACACACAATGCTGTGATCAATACTGTCACTGACACAACAGTAGGATTTCTGATCAACATACACAGTGCTGTGATCAATACTGTCACTGACACAACAGAAGGATTTCTGATCAACACACACAATGCTGTGATGTATGTCGATGAAAAACAACACACACACACACACACACACCACACACACACACACACACACACACACACCCACACACACCACTGACACTATATATTTTTTCACACAGAATATAACACAAATCCTGAAGATCTAAACAGACTGACTGAGGTGTCCCTGTCATGCATATTGTCTGACCTACTAATATTTGAGCATTTACAAGAGCATTCCACATACTACGAAGATTTGTACAGACTCTATAGGTATCATCTTTATAGATTACCTGCCCCATTGTTTGTTGTATGTGCATCTACAGGGCACTTAGAACACCACAGACTACTGCCATGACTGAACATATCATGGATTTACCTTTAGATCCGGATTCGCAAAACGGATCCGCAAAAACCCTAATGAGTTTCGTTTGTGGGCCATATCACATTTTGATATAAAATTCGTTTGAAATGGGCTGATTAGTTTTTGAGTAATGAGACTGAGAGCACCCTAGACACAAGTTTGCTACAAATCCACCTCACGAATCCACATCACAGTTCAAAACAGTTCTTAAAGGGAAGGGAACACATGCCATCGTTTCATCAAGTTTTGCCAAAAGAAGTTCAGTAGTTTTTAAGCAATCTTGCTAACTAAATCCCAGGATAGGGCTGTGAGTTAGCACAGCTGCTGGCATCAAAAAGATACATCAATAGACCAACGACTGTCACTCCCTCCTGTCAGCTTGTGTGTTCTTCCTGATCTTCTGCACACTCCCTCTGCCATTACTGTCATGTTGTCCTCTGGCATCACTGTCACGTCGTCCTCTGCCATTACTGTCATGTCACGTCGTCCTCTGGCATTACTGTCATCTCACGTCGTCCTCTGCCATTACTGTCATGTCACGTCGGTCCTCTGCCATTACTGTCATCTCACGTCGTCCTCTGGCATTACTGTCATGTCACGTCGTCCTCTGCCATTACTGTCATGTCACGTCGTCCTCTGCCATTACTGTCACGTCACGTCGTCCTCTGCATTACTGTCACGTCGTCCTCTGGCATTACTGTCATCTCACGTCGTCCTCTGGCATTACTGTCACGTCGTCCTCTGCCATTACTGTCACGTCGTCCTCTGCCATTACTGTCATCTCACGTCGTCCTCTGGCATTACTGTCACGTTGTCCTCTGCCATTACTGTCACGTCGTCCTCTGCCATTACTGTCATCTCACGTCGTCCTCTGGCATTACTGTCATGTTGTCCTCTGCCATTACTGTCACGTCGTCCTCTGTCATTACTGTCACGTCGTCCTCTGGCATTACTGTCACGTCGTCCTCTGCCATTACTGTCACGTCGTCCTCTGGCATTACCTGTCACGTCGTCCTCTGTCATTACCGTCACGTCGTCCTCTGGCATTACCGTCACGTCGTCCTCTGTCATTACTGTCACGTCGTCCTCTGTCATTACTGTCACGTCGTCCTCTGGCATTACTGTCACGTCGTCCTCTGTCATTACTGTCACGTCGTCCTCTGACATTACTGTCACGTCGTCCCTCTGGCATTACTGTCACGTCGTCCTCTGACATTACTGTCACGTCGTCCTCTGGCATTACTGTCCACGTCGTCCTCTGACATTACTGTCACGTCGTCCTCTGGCATTACTGTCACGTCGTCCTCTGGCATTACTGTCACGCGTCGTCCTCTGGCATTACTGTCACGTCGTCCTCTAGCATTACTGTCACGTCGTCCTCTGGCATTACTGTCACGTCGTCCTCTGGCATTACTGTCACGTCGTCCTCTGGCATTACTGTCACGTCGTCCTCTGGCATTACTGTCACGTCGTCCTCTAGCATTACTGTCACGTCGTCCTCTGGCATTACTGTCACGTCGTCCTCTGGCATTACTGTGTCACGTCGTCCTCTGGCATTACTGTCACGTCGTCCTCTACATTACCGTCACTGTCTGTCGTCCTCTAGCATTACCATCATGTCGTCCATTCCAGATCTCCATACACAGCTGCGCCCGGAGACCTCTCCACTGCTCTGCACTGCAATCCACAGGTGCAGTGAACATCCAGTCATCACCAGGAAACTCCACCAGAGGAGACACTGTGCTGATACTGCGTCACTTCTGTGGTGTTCATAGAATGGGGAAAAAAGTCGCTTGTTGGTCCCACTGTGGGTGGGGGAAATTTAAACCATTTGAGCACTCACCGAAGAAATAAAACAACCTTTTCGTGTCATCTTCCCTTTGAATACAGGGCAGTCTGTAAGAGTGAGACGACTGAGGTTGATTATTTTTTGTTTATTTGTTTTTTTTCTGTCTATTTATCTATTTATTCATGCATTCATTTATTTATCTATTTATCATTTATTCATTTATTAATTCATTTACTTAGTTATTCATTTATTCATTTATCTATCATTCATTACCTATCTATTTACTTAGCAACAACTAGTCAGTGGCTATTTATTTGTTTATTCATCTATTTACTTTATTCATTTTTGCACTACCATCTTTAAATTTGGAAATATGGCTATTGTTTTCTGTGGGTGTTTGTCTCTGTGTGTGTTTTTTTCTCACCTGTTCCTTGTAGCTTAAGGAGCTGTGAGTCTGGGGCTGGGTGAAGTACATCCAGTTGTACTGAGGGCTGGCGAAGTTTTCAAATGCGTACATGGGGATGGGAGATAGAAGACACCCCCCTGTCATCCCCTCCCGCCTCCAGCAGCAGCACGCGCGAGTCTGGGTCTTCTGACAGCCGATTGGCCAGCACGCAGCCCGCTGACCCCGCCCCCACTGGGTAAGGAAGATGGCGATAAAAGTGTGTGTGTGTGTGTGTGTGTGTGTGTGTGTGCGTGTGTGTGTGTGTGTGTGTGCGTGCGTGTATGTGTGTGTGTGTGTGTGTGTGTGTGTGTGGTGAGAGAGAGAGAGAGAGAGAGAGAGGAGAGAGAGAGAAAGAGTGGAGTTCAAAACTACTTACTTAGTCTGACTCAATGGTAGTAAAACTCGGGAGCGCAAAATGATCATGGTAATTTATGACCAAAATTTTTAAATATCAAATAAATAGATGAATAAATAAATGAATAAGTAATAAAAGTAAACAGCAACAAATATGTTAAAAAAAAGGAAATGTAAAAGAAGACACTTATTTACCATGTACTGTCGTGCCTTCATATCCATATACATAGACTGGAAATAGTTTGACTTTGTATGGAAGTTCCTGACTAAAAAAAACCGTTCTGTTCTAAGCTGTAATGGATAATTGTTCTGAAGCTGATAATTCAATTGTGTAATAACTGTCGTGAGAGGACAATGTCTTCGTCCATCAATATACGTAAAAATTATGAAGAAAATGTACTCCTTCATCCAAAACTTCACACGGGAATGATGCAGTAATCCCCCCTCTTGACACTCATGGCCAGTGTTGGTGTGTGACACTCATTACAAAGTGTTGGTGTGTGACACTCAATGACAAAGTGTGGTGGTGTGTGACACTCATGACAAAGTGTTGGTGTGTGACACTCAATGACAAAGTGATGGTGTGTGACACTCAATGACAAAGTGTGTTGGTGTGACACTCATGACAAAGTGTTGGTGTGTGACACTTAATGACAAAGCATGGTTGGTGTGTGACACCCATGACAAGTGTTGGTGTGTGACACTCACGACAAAGTGTTGGTGTGTGCATTCATTATAAATGTTGGTGTGTGACACTCATGACAAAGTGTTGGTGTGTGACACTCATTACAAAGTGTTGGTGTGTGACATTCATGACAAAGTGTTGGTGTGTGACATTCATGGCAAAGCGTTGGTGTGTGACATCATGACACGTGTTGGTGTGTGACATTCATGACAAGTGTTTGGTGTGTGACATTCATGGCAAAGTGTTGTGTGTGACACTCAATGACACAGTGTTGTTGTGTGACACTCATGACAACGTGCTGGTGTGTGACACTCATTACAAAGTGTTGGTGTGTGACACTCTCTGACAGGTGTTGGTGTGTGACACTCATGACAAAGTGTTGGTGTGTGACACTCATGACAAAGTGTTGGTGTGTGTGACACTCAGTGACAAAGTGTTGGTGTAAGACACTCATGACAAAGTGTTGGTGGTGTTTCACACTCAATGACAAAGTGTTGGTGAGTGACACTCAATGACAAAGAATTGGTGTGTGACACTCGATGACAAAGTGTTGGTATGTCACACTCATTACAAAGTGTTATTCTGTGACATTCATGACAAAGTGTTGGTGTGGTCAATCATTACAAAGTGTTGGTGTGTGACAATGACAAAGCGTTGGTGTGTGACACTCAATGACAAAGCGTTGGTGTCAATGACTCAATGACAAAATGTTGATGTGTGACACTCAATGACAAAGTGTTGGTGTGTGACACTCAGCGACAATGTGTTTGGTATGTGACACGCATTACAAAGTGTTGGTGTGTGACACTCATGACAAGGTGTTGATGTGTGACACTCATTACAAAGTGTTGGTGTGTGACACTCATGACGAAGTGTTCGTGTGTGTGATACTCAATGAAAACGTGTTGGTGTGTGACACTCATTACAAAGTATTGGTGTGTAACAATCATAACAAAGTGTTGGTGTGTGACACTCATGACAAAAGTGTTGGTGTGTGACACTCATTACAAAGTGTTGGTGTGCGACACTCATTACAAAGTGTTGGTGTGGGGCGACACTCATTACAAGTGTTGGTGTGTGACACACTCATGACAAGGTGTTGGTGTGTGACACTCATGACAAGGTGTTGGTGTGTGACACTCAGTGACAAGGTGTTGGTGTGTGACACTCAGTGACAAGGTGTTGTGTGTGACACTCATGACAAGGGGTGTTGGTGTGTGACACTCAATGGCAAACTGTTGGTGAGTGACACTCATGGCAAAGCGTTGGTGTGCGACACTCAATGACAAAGTGTCGTGCGCGTGACACTCAATGACAAAGTGTTGGTGCGTGACACTCATGACAAGTTGTTTAGTGTGTGACAATGACAATGTTTTGGTGTGTGACACTCATTACAAAGTGTTGGTGTATAACACTTATAGCAAAGTGTTGGTGTGTGGCACTCATAGCAAAGTGTTGGTGTGTGGCACTCATAACAAAGTGTTGGTGTGTGGCACTCATAACAAAGTGTTGGTGTGTGACATTCATTACAAAGTGTTGGTGTGTGACACTCAATGACAAAGTGTTGGTGTGTGGCACTCATACCAAAGTGTTGGTGGTGTGACATTCATTACAAAGTGTTGGTGTGTGACATTCATTACAAGTGTTGGTGTGTGACACTCAATGACAAAGTGTTGGTGTGTGACATTCATTACAAAGTGTGTGTGGCACTTGTGTTGGTGTGGCACTCATAAAAAAAAAACAAGGTGTTGGTGTGTGACATTTACAAAGTGGTTGTGTGTGTTGGTGTTGACACTTATGGAACAAAGTGTTGGTGTGTGACAATGACAAAGTGTTGGTGTGTGACAGTGTTTGTTGTGTGACAGGTCATAACAGT
>JADBJO010023541.1:0-22500 GCA_016801955.1 Conus betulinus
AAAAGAAAGAACAAAAAGCTGCCGCCACCAAGAAAAACGGGAAAAATTGCAAACACAGCCATTGTCATTTTTTTGCTTTTCTTTAAAACCAAAAACAGAAAACAAAACAGTTAAATTTCATACTCACTGTTGTCCGTTCAAAGACAAACGCCAGTTACTGAAAGAGGAATATCCGATATTCTGCATACTAGAATCATATTTCATTCAGAACAAACTCAAAATCAATTCTCAGAAGTTTGTGGTTTAATTAATCCTGTCAGCCATTTCACATCTCTCTTCAAACTGTTCTGGAAGGACAGTAAGGTAATAAGCAAGTAATAAAGGAATGGAAACTTGGACCAAAAAAAAAAAAGACTATAAATAATTCTTCCACAAGTTTTACCTCTTCATGCAATGTCGTACCAGCAAGTCCTCAGACTTTTTCCGCAACCAAGCCTGAAAGGACAAGGCCCTTCTTTAAGAGAAGAAAAACATAACTAAACTTACACTGCATTTCTTTTAAATTGTTTGTTTACATGCCAGGGCCAGGCAGCTTTGGGGCAACAAACAAGTCCGTAGTTGTGCCAGCCAAACTCACTCCCTCTGGAAGGAAAAGAGGATGGTAGTGTTTTATAGTTTTGAGGTCACATTTTGGTATGATTCTTCTATCTTTAACCCTTCCAAACGCCAATAGAGTGTGGGTTGGTGCACAACTATGGGGATGTGCTCGTCCTGGAGCCAAAAGTCTGCTGAAATACACTTACAGATTCTAGAGCAACAAGAACACTGTGTCTTACACGGCTAGTCAAGAGGTGCACAACAAACATCTACAGAAAGGGTTTACTTCATATACATCAAACCCCTCTTCCCCTTTTTGTGCATGTGCCATCTGCCTAGTTGATTCAGGATACAAGTTCCATTAAATTGTTTTGTTTTATGTAACTAGTGGATCAGGATACAAGTTCCAGTGGGAATTGGGTTTTGTTTATGTAACTAGTTGATCAGGATACAAGTTCCATTTAAAAATTTGTTTTTTTTTTTAATGAAACAGTATATCATTTTTTTTCTTTTTCCATTTGGTCAAAGAACATTTCTCTTTTTTGCAAACAATATAGTCTCTACACCCAAGTTGATTCTCAGCACCCTGTCTGTAAAAAGCCCCTTCCTACTTTTTCCCTCAAAATATTCTGTTACATTTCAAGAGGTCAGTGAGTTGAAGCAAAGTTTAACAGAAAAGGAAGAAAAAAAAAAAAAAAGGGAAAAATACTTAAAGCTTTTTTATTCAAAGAAACTCAACATTTTTTTTTACAAAGATCATGGACCCTTCGGACCCTGGCGTTCATAATTATAATTCCCTTTACAAACTTCCACAGGAGCAATGTTTGCATCACAGTAAATTTGCAAAAAGCAAGTTAGTTTGGCTGTGTGCAGTGGCCCTTCTGGCGGTTTTGTTCGCCCAGGTGTGGTGACCTGACCGGGATGCTGCCCTGTAGGACCGCCTGAGCTGGAAGACTGTGGATTTGGCTGTGGTATATGGGGATCAGGGTAGGGGGAATGGGTGGGAGAGAGGAGCTGGTGGTGACCATAGGGTCTGGGAAGCATAAAATCTTCAAACAGCATGGGAAGTTCGATTTTTTTTATCTCTCATAATAAAGCCCAGCCCAAACACTAAGTCTTAATAAGCCCTTGCTGGCAAGGAAAAGACATCCTGCTGTACACTGTTCACAGCAGACTGCTCTGAACCTGTGGCTGCTTGATCAATGGTGGGAGATGAGGTGGGGAGTTGTGGGATGAACATAGGAGGTGTGGAAAACACCATAAGATATAAGACTGCATGGAAGTTTCAATTTTCAATCTCTCATAATAAAAGGCCAGCCAAACCACTAATCGTCTTATGCACCTACCAGCCGCCGTGGCGAAGTGGTTAGCGTCGCAGACTCCCAGGCTGGGAGGTCGTTTGGGTCGAATCCCATCAGAAGTTCTGTGGGTTTTCTGCCCCGACGGCTGGCTCTACCCCAGAGTTGAGTTTGCTGCGGGCTCAGTTGGGAAGACTGGGACCACACACAGTCGAGTTTCATATCCACTTAATGGATGCGTTTCTGAGAGTGTTGCTCAAAATTTTCCTGACCAACACTGCAGGTGCCTGTAATCTAGTATTTATGGGCCTGGTTGATGCCGGGATATATGTTATGAAAGGAAGTGTTTAGAGTAAAGCCCCGTCATGTAGTCTCAGACCGAAATGGAAATCGTTAGCATCATCTTTAATCATCCTCATTCTCATCGACAATAAAAAAAAAAAAAAGTCTCAAATTCTGTGGCCCTTCATGCCCTGCTCTCATGGTGACCTCAGTTTCGATTGTCCCTTCCACACGTCTTGGTCCCTTGGTGGGGGGTTCTGTAAGGGTCACCGGTATCGGCGGGGTCCATGGGGCTGGCTGTCGTGGAAGGACGGTGGTGGCGCCCTCCGGAGGAGGGTGGGGAGAGCTCACTCACGCTGGCCTCCGCGACCTAAGCAATTATTGTCGTCAGTAGGGGGCTTAGTAGGTGGTGTCCTGCGTATGTTGATCAGACACAGGCGCCAATGATGAAACACCTTAAGGAAGTGACTCGGCAGCAGTGTTGTGTCTCTACTCCAGTTGGTTGCCTCTTGAGACGTTGAATTGACGTTGATGATCCCTGTGGATTGCCGGTTTGCCGGGGGCTGTGGCGTACGGGGCAAACCGGGCTAACTGGGGCTTGTGGACGGGTGTCGGAATGAACATGTAAGCGGTGTGGGTGCATTGACTGTGTGAGTTGGCGCAGACGTGGGACAGCAAACAAAAAAAAAAAAAAAGTCTTATGCACCTTGCTGGCAGAGATAACGAAAACCCATGCTGATAAAAAGGAGCCAAAACTCCACTTCCCTTAAACTGTTTTCGCGGCTCCCTGTGAAAGCACTTCCTTTCTTCTAGATTCGTGTCCAAGATGATTCAGTGACCTAACTCTGAAGTAGCCAGCATTTCAGTTTCGATGGTTACGCGCCCATGTTGAACACATGAAGATGGAGGTTCTACAACCCATACTGATTTTTTTGTTGTTGTTGTAGCAGTGGTCCGACGATAATTAGTAATAGGTATCGGGAACCTAACCAGTGTGTTATTACACATACGTCGGTTAGTATACTGCTGTTTTATTGTCCCTCTACCACACATCCAAATTCTGGTCTTTGACAATTCATGTTATATTATCACGTCGGCACTTATTTGTCCGTCTTCATGATGACACTTAAACTGAAGGAAAGGAGTGAACTAATTCCATCAGGAAAAAAAAACAACAAAACAACCATTAAACTTTCTTGTTTTAAACCAATAAACGTAAATTCACACATTCGCAAAGAAACAATTAGTTCCATTCATCAATAATCTGCTAACTGCCATTCATCACATAACTCATATACATATGCAACACATGCATGCATGTGCACCTGTGCATACACATGGTATGTATGTCACATAGAAACAAACCAGATAACGTAGTATTACAAGCCAAAGCGGTATAATAAACACCTATATTTTACAGTTGCCAATGTGCCCTACAATTACTTGCGAATTTGCATCTACGACAGCAAAACTAAAAACCTCATATCCTAATGTTCCTCGTTTCCTTTGCAGTGTTAACATATTTGCGTGCATGCACCACACCACACACACACCCAATCAACACCACACATGCCCATAGCCACCAACACATACACACACAACCCACACATACACATATACACACCACATTGAGACCAGATTGGGTCAAGGGTACCTACAATTTGGCTCACTATAGTTCTGCTCTAATCAGTTTTTACATAGAAATAGTAATATATTATTTCCCATACTAACTATACTTTTAAAAGTATATAAGAATATATATGTCTTTTTAACCCCAAAAGCTTCCTTACAGACAAAAGTGATAGCAGCAAATGAGCGATGAGGCATAACAGGTACCAGAGTATTTCTAGCAACGTAAGTTTTGAAGTAAAATAATCCGAACAATGAAAGTCACAAGGGAAGGACAAAACAAACCCCACCAACAAAAAGTGTCGGGTAACATCTGTTTTAGGGTTTTATTAACAATTATGAAAACTGAGCCTTTCATCAACATTTTTTGTGTGAAATTGGATCATCTGGATCTAAACTTCCATAATCCTCGCATCAAACAATGAGACAGATGTTTCCTAATCAAAGTTTGAGATGCACTCAGCATGACACAAAGAACACAAAAAAAGAAACCATTCAACCAGGTGTTTTGAGAAACGTCAAAATTTTATTCAATTCCTTCACAAAATTCTGGCCAATTAAGTAGTTTTAAGTGTCAATCTAATGCAAAAATACTTCAAAAAATTCAGTTGTTTTTTTTTTCTTTTTTTTTCTGCTAAAGTGTCTCTGAAAAACTGTAAAAAAAAAAAAATTTTTTTTTTTTTTTTTTTTTTTTTTTTTTTTTTTTTTATTTTTTTTTCAATATATATATATATATGTAAAAGTATTTGAATTTTACCGTATGCTTTGGACCTGTACATAAGAGATAAATACATAACATTTAAAAAAAAATACATGCGGTAAAAAAACACCTTTTTCACTATAATCTGAAGAGTTGTTGACAAAGGGTTTGTCTTCTGAACAAAGCCACCCATGCAAATGCAGAGGTTTCTTTTCTGCCCAACTGTAATCGCTTTGGACATGTAATTATAAGATAACATGTTAAAAACAAACAAAAAACAATAAAATAAAAGTTATTATTTATGCTATTAAAAAGAAGGTTCACTATTTTAGAGTTGTTGTTGACAATGTTTTGCCTTTGGTTCGAAAAAACCTAGCCCATGCAAACAAACACAGGTTTTTTCTAAGCATTATACTGTCATTAAATGTGAGTTTTTGTGTGTCTCGGGTAAATCTCGTTTCCTCACGTTTTCCCCAGGCACTGGAGGGGACAGATGGGGGAAGGGGTTCTAGGGGTTACACGACATCCCACACTTTTTTTTTCCTATCCTCTCTCATTATTATTCTTGGCCCCCTATCTTTAACTGAATCCATCACTCGCAGCCACTGGACAGAACAAAACCCTTTAAAGTCGCTTTAAGAGCCATTTTTTTGAAAAGAAATAAAGAACCAAGCAATCACCATCATAGAAATGTGTGGTCAGGTGCACCACTCGAATCTCTCCAGATGCTTAACAACTTGTTAGGGGTTAGCTTCTTCTTGAATGAGAGTAAAGTGCTGCCTTACCTCCCATCAATTCCAACAATTCATTATTAGCTGCCAAGCGAACATCAATCAGTAGATATGATACTAACTTTTGCTGTCTCTATCGGTCCTCTTCAGAAGCTGCTGCAGCCAATAAACCCATGAATTGAGGAGTCAGTTAATAACCATTGAAGGATGAACAACCATAGCAATTCACGTTTGAGGGTAAGGTGGTAAATTTTGTGGCATAAGGTAAAGCCGTAAGCACAAACAATACACTCAAGCACTCAGCCCCCAAATTTGCATGAATTAAAAGAAAAAAAAAATGTTGTCCTCTTTGTGTGAAAACCAGCCAAGTTCGCTTTGACCATGGCGAGCAAGTACAGATGGCAATAGTCACGCAAGCTTTTGTTGATATTTGTTATCTGTTCAGGTTCGATCTGTATCTCTCAGTTTTGAAATCCTAACTTCTTCCTTGGGTCTAATGCCACAGGACGAGGGATCTGCTGCCTTTGTTCATGTAGGTGGCTGGGGCGAGCCTCATAGACAAGAGTTTGCTTCAACAAACAGAAATACACCCGGTTAAGCGGGACGCCAAGGACAATCAATATGACAAGAATTGCATTGTGTGTGTAAAAACCATACATTATTGATAGGTGAAATAATGGGTATTTTTTCAGTTCATATATCTCTTTTATTCAAAACTCTCATTCAAATTTTTTTTTAAATTCTTAAATCACAGACAAAAAAAAAAATAAAAGGCAAATATAGATATGATGATCATATAAAACACGAGACTGGTTGGATCTTTGACCATAGCACAGAATACACACAGAAAACAAATACAAGCAGATGTCAACCAACACCATGGGGGAAAATGGAGAGCAAACATTAAAAGCCCTAAGCAGCACGCACTAATATTGGGACTTCACTCCCAAGCAGATCTAGGCTCAGCTGTTTAGTGAATCACAGCCTGGAGGTTACATTAGGATTGTATTCACACCAGCAGAGGCTGGATTAAAAAATCTCCTGCCCCACCTCAACTCCTCCCCAAAACAACCATACCTATCAACGAGGAAAGGGCAAGCCCCAGATACTGAAAAACTAGCTACATTACATGATTGTGAACAACAACGTTTATCTCTAATATTTTGCTAGTGCCAAACATGGTGTTGCACACAAAATTTAATTGTTTCTCACATGTCGCCTTGTTAAGTTCTACTTTTTATAGATGTAAGCATTGCTTGCCGTTGTTAACATCATGCAGCAGAGGCAGATGAAACACACACGCATGACACGCAGCAACACGCGCACAACACACACACTATGAACACATGCACGCACGCACGCATGCGCCGTGCACACACGCACGCCACGCACGCATGCACGCGCACACACACACCACACCACACACACACACACACACACACACACCATACAAACACTCTCTCAGTTACCTGCATAATAATGATGACCATGAGCAGATTATTTATACATTGAAGATTGCCCTTTTCACTCACAACACTGATAGCCATTGATGATGATCAGCAAGTGTTTTGGTCAAAGTTCTATAGCACTGAGCACTTCCATCATGTTCCTGGTTTGCATACCAGCTCTGGCTGCACGGGCTTCCACAATCTGTCGCGTAAACGATGCTGATGTATATGGCAACGCCAGGGAGGACAATGAAAACGATCGTCTAAGAACCAAGGATGCAAATGCGGCTTCGGGAATGATGTCCAGAGGGGAGAGAAGTAGATAAAGGCAGCAAAGATACAAAGACCACCTCACCCGGAACATGAAATTAAGGCCACCCACGGTGGAAAAACTCGTTCCAAGCATGACGGAGGAGGAGTGTGGGCAGATCTCGAATGTAGTCCATGACTGCAAAAAACAACACAGTCACAAAAAGTTAAGTTATGCATGATTTGCCAGACTTTAACAACACAAAGAATGAAAAACTTTTTAAAGGGGAGGATCTATCAGAAAGCCAAGAATTTTGTGACTTTCCTTGTCACAAAGCCAAGACGTATTCTACAACACCAGTATTCGGAGGCAAAGTGTAGCAAAGAACTGTATCACATCACCAACACTCTGTGTGCTAGGGACTAAAAAGTAATCAGCTTTCCACCATCTATCCATCGTCTGCATTGCCAAACATGTTTTCAGACTTCTTTTGTTCCCAGGTTGAGAAAATTCGGAAAAGATCTGGACGCTCAAGTGACTGTGGTGCACTCCCTTGGTGAACCGTTCAGTGGTGATCCACTTTTGTACATTCAGCCCTGTCACTAACGAAGAGGTTTTGGTAATTTTGAAAAAATCAGCTCCCAAATCTTGACCCACTCCCCATGGCCCCTGCTCTACGAATGCTTGGAAACTGTTTTGCCTTTTTTGACAAAGATGATCAATGATTCTCTACTTTCTGGTATTTTCCTGATGCTCACAAGAGTGTGATTGTAACCCCTCTATGAAGAAGCCAACACTAGACCCTAACGATCTGAAAAATTTCTGTCCAGTTCCAATCTGTCGTTTTTGTCAAAGATTATTGAGAGAATTGTGTTGTCTCAGCTTTCCACTCATTTATCATCCAACCAACTGTTCAGTATCCATCAGTCGGCCTACAGACCCGGTCATAGCACAGAAACTGCTTTGATGAAAGTTGTAAATGATCTCCTGCTTTCTCTTGATGAAGGAAAGATCTCTGTTTTGACATTGTTAGATCTCTCAGCCGCATTCGATACCATTGATCACAGCATTCTCTCTCTCTCGTTTAGAATATGTTTGGTGTTTATGGCACAGCCCTTCACTGGTTTGATCATACCTGTCCAACCGCACTCAAACTGTATCTATTCAAAACTGCAAATCCAACCCATCGTTAATCGCCTATGGAGTGCCACAGGGCTCTGTCCTGGCCCAGTTTTGTTTGTTTTGTATACAACACCCTTGTCTGATATCATGTCATCTCACTCTGTTCTGTCTCACTCTTTTGCAGATGATACTCAGTTACAAAAGTCTGCAGGACCCAGCCATGTCAACGAGCTGCTTCAGTCAATGCAAGCATGTATTCAGGATGTTAAATCATGGATGACATTAAACAAAACTCAAGTTAAACGATGAGAAAACTGAAGCTTTAGTCATTTCTTCATCAAGAACGTCACTGTCTGCTCCACTACCGGACTCGCTTGTTGTTGGTGATGCCACAGTTCCATTTCAAAAATCATTAAAGAATCTTGGCGTTCTTGACTCACATCTGACAATGGATGCTCAGGTCATGAATGTAATTCGTACAGTTAACTTTGAACTCCGTCGTATCAGCTCAATTCGCCATTTCCTCTCAACTGAGGCAACAACAAAAAAACTCTCATTTCGGCATTTGTGCTCTCCTGTCTGGATTATTGCAATGGTCTCCTTGGGAATTGCCCACAACAACTTATACAACGAATTCAGAGTTTACAAAATACTGCAGCACGCCTGGTCTTGAGGGTTCCCCGTAGAGACCACATCACCCCGCATCTCCACACTCTGCACTGGCTCCCCATAGAAGCAAGCATTAGATACAAAATTGCATGCATGTGTTTTCGTGCCATCAATGGATCTGGCCCCGTCTATCTTTCTCACCTGGTTAGCATATACACACCGGCAAGAACACTCCGCTCATCATCCGACACTCTCACCCTCTGCAAGCCACGCGTTTCAACAAAAACCTATGGTGAACGTTCCTTCTCTTTTGCAGCTCCTTCTGTTTGGAACTCTCTCCCACTTTCGATCCGCTCTGCCAAAACTGACTCTGCTTTCTGCTCTGCACACTCAAAACCCACTCTGTTTAAGGAATTTTCTTTATAGAAAAACATTTTTGTCCTGGTGTTGGGTGTGTCATTGCGTTACGTGTTGTAAGTGTTGCCCTTGAAAACTGACAATGTGTGCGTGTGTGCGTGCGTGCATGCGTGCGTGCGTGCTGCGCGTGTGTGCATGTGTGTGTGTGTGTGTGTGTGTGGTGTCAGTGTTGGTTGGCCAGCCCTCCCCCCCTCCTTGCTATGTTTCATTGTCATAATTGATGAGGTGACTGGGTTTATGGTTTAGTATAATGATTTCTGTTTTTACATGTTTTATAGTTAAATATTGTAAAGCGCTGTGAGCTCTAGTGAGAAAGGGCACTCTATAAGTGTACGTTATTATTACTATTATATTATCATTATTATTATTATTATTAGAGGTGGTACGAAAATTTTGACATTTTCTTTCAAAAATCATGTTTTGGGTTTGATGTGTTTTTGTGCTCAAGAAAGCCTGTTTGAAACCATCTGTGGTGTTCATTTTGTCTGTTTTCACATTTTTCTTAGTAAAAAAAGGACTTTATTTGAGGAGGAGGTGCGTGTGAAAATTGCTCAACTCTTTTATTTTCTCAAAATCACTTTTTTCCACAACGGTTGATGTGCAAGGAACAGAGGATCTCTGGATGCAGACTAGCTAGCTTGGTAAGGTTTTTTTCTTTTGATCAGAAATGATTTCTGCATGCAATTATATTTCATTTATAAATCAAAGCAGCACACTTGTCATTTGCTATTTCTATTTGAAAATTCAAAAGCAATCAAACACGAAGCCTGATGACCACCATATGGGAAAAAGATTACTGAAAAAAAGCAGTTTAGATATACAAAAATCCTTTTGTAATGGCATTACTATAGCTCGGCAAAAAACAAGAGAAGTCATGTTTCCAATGTGTCTGCTATGACAGAAATACAGTTCTTGTTATGAAACGTTTCTTTTTCATTTTTCATCATTTTGTCCCCATTTGTGGTCCCCAAATCACACAGGAGCTTTGAAATCACCCAAATTTGTTTTTCCATGTTTCTTTAACATAAACAATAGAAAAAAAATGAAGAAGTTTTAAAAGAGAACAATGGTTTAATTGCCGTGCCACCTCTCCCCCCTCTTTTTTAAAACACAAAATAAACAGCATGTCACCACACCTATTACACTCAAATGCATTCCTGTCAGCCATCTGTACCAAAACCCTATTGTGCAACTTTTGCTGTAGTGATGTGTTTTTCTGTGATCAGCATTCTTCAATGCATCATAGTGTTTGGTTTGTACAAGAAAACAAAGCTGTCAGTAGACTGATACTGTCACTCCCAGTCATGTCTCATCCAGTGGTCAATCCTATAAATATATTACAGAAATAACATAAAAAAAAGAAAAAAAAAGCCCTCTGCATGAAATGAGGGGGTATGCACAGATTCCAGACACTCTTCCCTCTCCCTGTTTAGAAAATGCCATAACAAAAACACACTGTCAGAAAAAAACAACAAATAGTCTATACAATACAAATCAGGTACCCCCAGTCTTAACAATACACACATAAAAGAAACTGAGCTCCTTCACAGCCCAGATGAGAACTGACTGCTGTTGAAGTCAGCCTGAACTGGGAGACCCTAACTTAGTACATGTGCAGAGGAAAACAGTGGCAGACAAGACATGGCTTTACAGGGAGTGAGGGAGACTGAATGAGGATAACCTTTATTTAGATACTTCACTGCATAGCTGGCTAGAATTGTATATGTTGTGCCTGCTTTTTTTTTTCTTCTTTTTTCCCCCTGATTCAAAGGAATTGTATATGCTGAAGAAATTCAATTAAATTCCCTACTTTGTCCCTGTCGTTTTTTTTTTTTTTTTTTTTTCCAAACATGATTGTCTGTATACAACCAATCTGCTCATCTATAATTTAGCAATCATTTTCAAAATCTCCTCGACTCCCTTTACTGTGTTCTGGATGTATGTCCATCTTTGGACAGGTACAATGCTATGCAGATCTACGCTGAACATCAGGAACAGACACTGTTTCACTCAGCATTGCAAGGAAGACGTTTCTGGGCATCCAGAGGTGATTTAAGTTATTTCCCTTACCCCTCTCTCTCTTTGTGCTTCTACATAACAATGAAACTGAAGTGTGGGTAATCCTTTTAATCTGGACGCTGGAAAAACGTTTGATCCATGCACCAACATTCATTTGTTGGATGAGGACTTCTTTCCTCTTCTTGTTGGTCTTTTTTCTTCTTTGCTGCACACCATGTCCCTCCTTTTTTTTTTTTTATAGTTTGTGAAATTATAGATGATTGACATCTCTCTCCCTAACTTTTAGTCTTCACAGTGAGTTTTTCCTTTTCCTTTTCATTCAGCCTTCACAAAACGAAATGAGACAATGAACAGAATGAAAACCCTCAGAAGGAAAAGAATGTGTACATTGGGCTTATTGAACCATTTGTTTTCATTTTGAAAGAGTTTCTTTTTCCCAGTGTTTACTTATATTGGACTACTTTCATTAGCTATGAATTTGGGGTGGGAAGAAAATTATATGCAATCTGGCTATTTTTCTGTACATTATGTCAGAACATAGCTAATAAATTCTGTTAGTGACAAAATGGTTAAAACTACTCGCTCTACCATCCTGATCCACAATCATCCTCTACTTGGAAAGGCAGTATGTGAAAGCAACAGCTCACATGCACGCACATATATGCACGCACACACACACACACACACACACACACACACACACACACACACACACACACTCACTCACTCTCTCCCTCTATTCACACATACATGCATATACGAATCTACACACACACACATATATACACCTCTCTCTCTCACTCACACACACACACACACACACACACACACCACACACCACACACACACACACCACACGTATGCACGCATGCAACACACACACACACACACACACACACACACACACACACACACACACACACACAACACACAGATTTAAAGAGAAAGAGCAAGAGAGACAAATACAATCAATAAATTTCACCCACCTCAAGACATGGACCAAGACGAGGACAGAAATTTAGAAAAATGCAAACACACAAACAAAAAAAAAACCAAACAAACAAAGTTGTCTTGAGAGGAAACTCACTGGTCTTGGCTCTCCAGAGAACCTTCGGTTGTAACTATTGATCTCCCCTTGGATGCGAGTGCTCTCCTCCATACTCTCTGTCACTTCTGGCTCGGTGAAGTTGGGCAGCAACAGTGTCACCTGTAACCACAACATCAACCATCACACAGTTTTCTAAACAAGCAAACAAACTGAGCTTGAAGCCTTTGCACTCACAAACAGAAGAGAGACAAGTTTTCTTGCATGTGAGCTCATGCAGTGATTTTCTCAATAACAGCAGTAGAGATAAAAGTTCTTTCATCAGCTTGGTGCTTTTTTCTTCTTTCATTTGATCCTTCAGCTTTTTCACCTTTCGCTGTCCCTGTTGATGCAGCCTGTTAACAAACTGAACTTGCTTTGTACCAAAAGATGGCCTGAGCAGTCAATTTGGCAGTACTCGACATGATTTGTCTTGACTTGCATGGTCATTCAGTAATGAATTGCAAGCGACCTTTTCAGACTGTTTCTTTCTTTTTCCAAACCTCCATCACTGGGCAGCCATACCCCGCCTTCAGAAACGGATGCCTGCTGGGTTTGTTCTTGCTACCATAACTCACCAAACAGTGACATGGATTTCAGGATCTGCCCAATGGAGGTAAAAGCGCAGCTGCTTCAGAACACTCAAAATTTTACACAGAAACTGCTATCTACCACATTCACCCAGCCCACATGCACTCATACAGTGATACACAAACCGTCTATCAAAAAGACACAGATATCAACCAACTGAGACCATGTGAAGAAAGTCAGCTCACCTTCACTTCCTATTTTCTGTGATTTTCATTTATTTATGTCCTCTTTCCCTTAACTGTTTTGACTTGACCAAAAACAAAACAACAAAAAAACAGAGCCCGGTGAAAGCCTCAGGATCCAGAGAACACACTCTTCAACCTACACACAGTTCTAATTTCTGCATGCTTAAGCCACATGCATTTAGGCAAACATGTTTACACTAAATGCGTATCATTCTTAACCCGGCTCATTTCAGGGGACGCATCATATCAGCCATCTCATGTCATGCTTACACACTCATGCAAGAATATATGGTAGACGCATATACACACACATAAATCCATGCGCACACTCACAGACGCACACACACATACAGACTTAGCACACCCAAGCGTGCGCACACTCAAAGACGCACACACACAGACATACAACGATACACGTGTTGACACAGCATGCATGCGTGCACACACACACACACACACACACACACACACACACACAAACACACACACACACACACAACACTCTCACACACACACACAAACTGCTATATCTCTCTCTCACACACACACACATACACACACACACACACTCACACCTCTCCCTACCTGAGTTCGGCATGATGGGCAAGGCACGGCACCAAGCCAGTTCTGATGCTGCCAGTATGTGATAATGCACTGACCTGGGTACAGAGGAACACAACATCAAATCCAAGACAACACAACAAACGTCAAAATCAAAGAACAAGTTTTCTAGAGTAAAAAAGGCTGTGAAACTGCCTCTTAAAATATTAGCAAATCATCATCACCTTCCATCCTGAAGAAAAAAAATAAAATCTCATAGAATGATTTTCACTGAAAAAAATAAAAGCAAAAGTAAAAAGAACATAAAAGAGCTTACTTACTCCAGGCTGCAAATCTGTTTCAGCCCTGTCAGTTTTGCAGCACTATGGAAGACTCCGCCTCAGAAAGCATAATCTGACGTCCATGGATATTAAACATGAATAAATCAAACTAACAACAAGCCATTACATAACCACCAGGGGGACTATTGCCAGTGGCAGACTAATTCAACTGGCTGTTTTTGCTGTTTGGTTTGGTCATGGTCAGAGAACGCCCATGCCTCCCTGCCAGTGTCGCCAAGGCTTGCCCTTCTACAGCAGGGAACCCTGTTACATCTTCCAGTGGGAAACCATCCAAACCTGAGCACTGCCAGGGGAAAGCAGACTAGTACATTCCCCAGCCGCTTCTCTTCACTTACAACATGTAAGAGATAGAGAGCACAGAGTGGATGGATGGATCAGTGGGTGGGTGGATGGTGGGAGACACTGATCTGCTTCCACATTTCAGTACTAATAGTAATATGACACTAATGAAGGAGAAGAGAAGCGGGTGGGGTGACTCTCTGGCCCAAAACTGGCAGAGCACCATACAGAAGGCTTATGCAACTTGTGTTAAAAAGTTTGTCATGGGGAACATTCAGCTCCTAGGAAAAGATGCAGGTCCTGTGAGTATACGCTTAAGGAGCTAATGTTAACAGGAAGAGAACAGATGTGTGACTCTACATTAAACGCAGAAAAGTGGTGGGAGAACAAAAGGGATTCCATAGGTCTAACAGCCGAGTCAAATGCTGGTGAGAGACGGTGACAGAACTCACCTTGCAAGCATTTACATATGAAATTTTCCCTTGTGAAAAAAAAGAGAGGAAGAAAGTAGTTCTGATATGGGTGCAATGAAGTGAACTCACCAAGAGCAATCATCACTTTAGTTTTACTGCCTAACTTGGGGTGATGGGGGGTAGGGGGAGGTGGCAACAGGGAGTTAAGTCTCTGTTCTCCCACTTTTGTCTCTTGGGAGAATCTGATAGCATGGCTCTATTCCATGGAAAGTAGGGATACTGATTTGTTTGGACGAGTAAGTGTGAAAAAAAATGGTAAAATAACATTCAGGCATTGAGACTTGATGTTTTTCACACCAAACAATAAGTAGAAAGGTTCTTGCTTTAATTATAAGGGTTGTAAGTAATCCATACTCCATGCTAATGTTACACAAATAAACACAAATGCCTATATGGGCAGAACCAGCTTAAGAGCTACCTGCTGGTGCAATCATTAGTTTCCTCTGCCATTCACTTGAAAATCACTTTCGCCCATTCCTTTGATCTTTAATTGTATGAAGGATCCATGCTACGTGAATAAGTCAGCTGTAACAATGAAGCATTCTTAAATCTATTTTGGGAAAAGAATGAACATATTCCAACATATCCAACATACATACATAATTGTCTGCATACATGCATGTACACACACACACACACACACACACACACACACACACACACACACACACACATGCATGCATGTACACACTGTTTTCAGTTTCAAATACTCAAAGGCATTATTACACAGGCATGCATGTACCCACTAATACATGTAATGACACACACTATATATATAGTGATACACACACACACACACACACACACAAAGTATGTGCACACATCTTCACAAACACCCACACCCGCATACACACACACACACACACACACACACACACACACACACACACACACACACGCACTTTCACTAGTTTCAGTCTTGAGTTCTCATGCATAAGTGGTGAAAAGAGTGTGTATGTCCAATTGCTTGTTGTTGAGACCTCTTGATGTTAGGTCCCAAGTTTGCAGATGATACAGGACTGCATGGACTTATGGCAGAGACAAGAGGTTTTGCCACAAAGCTGCACTTTGCCTGTGAAACAAATGGTGTCCCAAAGAGAAGTGTTTGGCAACTGGAGGGTTGTGCTGCAGTCTTATCTTTCTCTCATGTGTCTCAGAAAGTTCACCAAAAGTGCAGTAGAACCTGTTGTGTAAGTAAGAGCATTGAGAATGTTGGCAGGGTCTTGCAACAGGCAGGTCAAAGGCACACAGACATGGAACAGAGCACCAGATTGGATGGACCAATGGAAGTGGTGATTCTACTGATAATTCTGCAGGTTTTGTGTTTTGAATGCATCACAGGTCACATGGGTTGTTGCTTGGGGGTCTGTACTGGCTGGCCTTAAGTTTACATTAGATAAGAGGTCCCTGTGATTATTGGTCTGTCTGAAGGCCACAGAAAGGATTCCATGGATTTCACAGTTTCAGATCTTGCGGAAGGATGTAGAAGTTCTTGAGTAGAATGTCCTTGATCTGAAGGCTGTGTGGATGGTAAGTAACTGTTACAATTGGCCATAGTTTTGAATCAGAACATGGTTTCTACCTGTGATTTACTGTGATTTACTAGCATGTGGTGCTCTTGGGAGAATATCCTTTCCAATCAAAAAAGGATCCAGCAGTCATAAGTAATTCAAGTGACCATCCTTCTCGTCATTCTTTGTCGACCTTTACATCTAGTCCACACAGATTATACAATCGGAATTTTTATGTGTCTTTGTAATGATCAGGCCAATTAACTGAGCCAGTCACTGAGCAAACGATTAATGGAAAAAAAAAAAAAAAAAGGCATGCATATTGGACTTATCGAACTTTCTTCCGCAAAAAATCTTTGGCAAATTACATTCACAGGCCTTGACTGCAGTCTACCACCTTTAGCGTCACATTTACAAGGCTTACTTTAACACAGTCTAAGTCTAACCCTTGAAAAAAAAAAAACGCTGAACAATATCCTCACACAAATTACCATTTAAAATAATAATTATCAACTAAACCTTCAGTACATCACCATGAGAAGCCAACAGTCACATACAGGGACTACTCTTAGACTATAAAAAGAAACAACAATTCCCAGATACAAAGTGACCTTGCATACAGGGGATCCACTAATTATGATCCCTTTGACTCACCACAGTAAATATGCCCACAGTTTGTCTCCACTGCACATGAGGCTTCGCCAAGGCAGATTGGGCAGATCAAAGGACTACTGCCTTGGCTGCGGGCCTGTGACCTCCCTTGTTCCGGCGGCTGACTATTGGTGCTGCTGTTACTGTTCTGCTGACGAAGCTGCAGACGGGTGGACTCTACATTGGCAGCGCTGTCTGGATGAATGACAGGTTCTGGCCTCTGTCTGTTAAAATACAAACTAATAACAAGATCCATTTGTGAAGTGGCCATGTGGGGAAAAAAAAAACTTGCACAGGCCTTTAAGCATTGCATGAATTTCAATTAAACATGTATTAAAAAATGATCACACACAATACATATATACACACACACACAGCATATTATTATGCACAGAAACATACAGCCAAACACACACACACACACACATGTATGTATACACACACACACACATGCTCGCGTGAGCACAAGCATTTTAGAACACACACACACACACACACACACACACACACACACACACACACACACTGCATTAAGTCTGCATGTGTAGAACTTTTTGTTTGGCGTTTCTTAACAAAAAGTTCCTTTCATTTTTGACCAAAACAAAAACACAATGGTGAGAATATGTATAACATTTGAAAACAAGTGAGTGTCGAAAACCAGGTTGAAAATATGGGGCCTTTAAGTTCATCTGAGGTTCTCCATGAGAGATCACAAAAACCAACAGGTGGATAGCGAGTTTCTTGCAGAACAGACGACAGACAATGGTTGTGAATGGGGTTGTGCTCATCATTTGTAGTGGTAGTCAGATCCAGTGTGCCACAGGATCAGAGTCAGCCCTGCCCAGGACCAAGCCCAACAACAGCAAGACCTCCAACAGCTCACTGTTTGGGAGAAGTGTTGGGACATGCAGTTTCACCCTGCAAAGTGCAGCACCCCTCCTGTCACACAAAAGCAACGGCCACTACAGTGTGAATACCATCTCCACAGCCACACCCTAGAAGCAGTAGACTCCGCAAAATATCTGAGAGTCACACTGCAGAACAAGATGGATTGGGACAATCATATCAGTTCCATCTGGACCAAAGCCAACCAGATCCTAGAGTTTCTCAGACGCAACTTGAAAATCAGCTCCCCTAGCATAAAGGCTAAAGCTTATAAAATGTTTGTAAGGCCTCTGCTGGAATATTCGGCATCCATCTGGGACCCCTATGAGAAACAGCACACAAGTCAGAGACTGGAACAACTCAGCTGGTAGAGTGCCGGACTCGTGATCCTGAGGTTATGGGTTTGAGTTTCAGTACAGGGGGATTTTTTCCCTTGGAGTTAACATTGGTTCTGACTCCATTCCCCATACAGTCCTTCGAACCAAGGTTCCATGTGTGAACGCACGCACAACATCTTGCACACACGTAAAATCCCATCACCAATTTTCAGAAGAGAAGGCCAGTTTGGCCGTTGGTATGGATGACACATTATGTACAGCATGCACCTTCCCTGAAGCTGCAGTATGGCTGCCTTAATGGTGGATAAAAAAATTGTCATACACACAAAAGTGTCAGAATCTTCAACTCAATGAAGGTGGACAGTCAAAGAAAGAAGAAGAAGAAGGTGAAGATAGAAAACATCCAGAGTAGGGCAGCCCACTTTGTGCTGAACTGTTACCAACGTACCACCAGTGTTACCACCATGCTGGACATTCTTTGATGGATATCCCTTGAGGACAGAAGGAAAAAAGCAAGGCTCTCCATGTTCTGTAAAATCAAGAACAGCTAAGTCAGCTGCCCGAGGTTGATACAACAGCTCCAACCTCCCAAGAAGTGAGACCAACGAAGTCACGATCAGCAGTTCACACAAATAGTTGCAGATACTGACTACCGGCTGATATCGTTCCTTCCAAGAACAATTGTGGACTGGAACTCCCTCCCCAGGATACTGCTAATGCCACAACCCCTGACACATTTGTGTCATGGGTAAACAGGCTTCTTCAGTAGACTTCTTCGTACATGTATCTGTCTCGTTGTGTGAATGGATGAGTGGAAGGATGTTGTGGGCCTGAGTTGCCTACTGCATCCTGGGGTCAGCTAGTCCATAGTAATGGATGAAAAGCGACCGTGGTAGCCTGCTGGCAGCTCCGCACTTAGCTTTTACCTGTGTGTGTGTGTGTGTGTGTGTGTGTGTGTGTGTGTGTGTGTGTTTGTGTTGGCTAATGAGTAGGTAAGATAGGGGTGGGAGAGTGTCACCTTGTGGTATGAATGTGAGTAATCTCGTGCAAAGAAATAGGAAGCAGAATAGGTTTGTTTTTTCTTCTTTTTTTTAAGCAGATCCCCCGTTTTATAGTCTCATAATAATCAGCCTGTTGATTGTAGAGACTTTACGGAAGAAGAAGAAAAATGACGAGTATTTCACAAACCTGCTAAATATGTACGCCAACATAGGAATAACCACTGCGACGAATGCCGTTACACCAAATAACACTTCATTCCCAATCCCCTCCACCAACCCTGCCTTAACAGGAAGGTTGCTCGTCATTCTTGGAATGCTATACGTTGTTCCAGTAGATGCCTTCTGTGCGATCTTTCCGACATTACAACGTGTCGAATGGAAGTTTGTTGTTTCTAAATTAAGAACGGTGGTCTTTGTATGTCGTACTTTCTCTCCGTTCCAAGTTGTGTGACAAAAGTCAAATTGAGCAGATCATTTTATTAATTATATTCGTATCCATGTACAGCATTCTTAATTTTTTTCCCAAATGATAGCGATTTCTATTTCAGACAAATACAAAGCTAAACTTTAAAGTCGCAAAAGCGGAATCATTCTGAATTATGTCGAGTTCGTCTGTCTTGGGCGAGGAAAGAAAATATTTGAGAAATTCTGCATGATTCACGTTTGATTTGATCTGTGGGGACCTTAATGTATTATCTTGCATCTGCATAGTCTTGTTTCTCACTATGGAACCACGACCGGGAACAAATATGTTACAGCCTTATCTCTTGGGTAAGTAGAACACTGAACACTTAATCAGTAACGGTGCCACTTCATCACTTCATTCACGAGTGCTTGTTATCCCCCCACTTTTCCTGAAACTCTGGCACTTAACGCGGTCTGAGCCTCACACAGTCTTTACTTACAAATTATAATTCGACTGGAAATCGATTATTTTGTGGGAAAATGCCAATATTTGCCGTAGGTTTTGTTTTTGGTTGTGTGTGTGTGTTTTTTTTATTTTTTTTTTACCCACAAAAGTTTCAGGTTGACAGTTTAAAAAATCAGTTGTCTTTTGGGTGGATTGGCGATAGTAAGCTGATGTAATGACACCAGGGAAGTGAGTGGAACGTGGATGGAGTTTCAACCACAAAAGTGCGTTGAGCAGCCCTGTCCCATAATCATGATGGTGTGAAATCACTGAACTCACAGTTCAGCTACATTCACCATGACCACACCCTTCATCATGTGTCCTGGGGGCCACTCTACAGTCAGAATTTTCTTGGGAGGGTCATTTCAATAATATCTATGCCAAGGCCAGCAAGACTCTGGGTTTCCAGAGAAGAAAACCTAAAGTAGGTTTCAACAAAACCAAAGAACTAGCATTCAAGGCTCTGGTTCATCCCATTGTTGACTATAGTATATCCATCCATGCATGCGTGGTTTGGGACTCCTGCATTATCAGACTCTCTAGAGCATTGGGAAGATTCAGAGAAAGAGTAGCAAAGTATATATCTTAAACAGTCATATAAATAAGTAGAGTATAGATGACATGTATGCGTAACAGCTGCTGTGGCCATCTCTTGAGGATCACTGAAAGTGAGTGAATGTTGTTACATGACTCGCCATAGTCTACAAAATCTGCATCAGACTAGCATGAAGGAGATGTGTCAACCTGAAACCTCTGCCCATCAGTAGCAGAAGCCACCACAACCAGCAGTATCAGCGCATTTCATGCCACACATACCACCACAATTTCTTTTTCCATCAAACCATTCATGATTGGAACACCCTTCCCTGAGAGACTGTTGTGTCCCCGCAGTGTTTTCAGCTTGAGTGTGCTAAATTAAAACCCAACAATTAATCATATATCTTGCTCTTTTTTTTTTCCACCATACAGCACAAATGTTATTCTTAACCTCATACATGTATCTCACTCAGTAATGATCAAGTATGACAGCTGGGCATGAACTGAAGCAGGAGAAGTATAATACATGTTTTATTTGTGTAGTCCAGAATAATAAGCTAAACTGGGCAATCAGAAGGCTTGCACAAGAGCAAAGGTATGAAGCAACAGCTTATTATATATACATATATCAACAATAACAATTCAGTGATAGTAAAGATGTATTTCATTGTAAATGTTTAAGACTGTCAAACTCCAAACTTGTTTTGACAGAAAAACTTTTTGGATAAGTCTTTTTTTTTTCTTTCTTTCTTTGAAAAGTATACCCAAGAAGGTGGCCAAAAGGGCAATTCGAAACACCTACCCAGATAAACTAAGCAAAACATTAACTCTGATCAAGAGCAAGCCACACACACACACACACACACACACACACACACACACACACACACACACACACACACACACACACACACACACACACACACACACAAGATATCAAAGATTTTTCTCTTGTAGTTTTGTGCATTTTCCAAAGTGGCAGCAACAGGGTCAGATCAAAAGAAGAAAGCTGTTCTGTAAGTTATTTTCCATTGTCTGTTTCATGTGGAATGTGGCTATGTACATCATGCAGTGTAATTCATTCTGATAGCTAAGAAAATTATATTTTATGCAAATCAATCTTCATTGGATGTAATTGTAAACGCACCATCATCATAATTTGATCCAAGGAAACAGGCATGGAGTGGTGAATGAGCAGAGTCAGATTTTCTATTTTGTATCCATTTGAAAGGAACATAGTGGTCCTGTTTCCATGCTTGTAGACAGCATGATCTGCTTTTGATCCATGCTTCATATATATAAGCACGAAACCAATAGAACATTTCTGATTACCTTGGCACACTGTCCTTTCACCTTTCCTTGAATTTTAGTAGAACTTTAATACAGAAACTTATTGTCCAGCCTTTATTTTGCGTCCATGGATTTTGGCACACCAGCTGAGAAACTGAATTACACTTGCCATCATTAACCCTTTGGAACATAGTTTCTGAAATTTCATATTAGTAGTCACAAAGATATTGTGTTTGAATTGTTGATGAAATTTTATATGATACCAAACATGTTTTTTTTTTGGGGAGTGGGGGCAGGAGAGGATGGTACCACTTATTTATTTAATTGAATGCAGAGTTATTTATTTCTGGTGTCCCGTAACATACACAACTACTACACTATCTCATGACACTTCAATTTCTGCAGACTGAACTTTAACAGAATGGATTTATGTAGGAATCATGCACCCTTTGTGTTTTCACCTTGAGGACATTGTGTAAGTAACACTTGCAGTCTTGAACTATTGAGGAGTGGCATAAAAATATATTTACAGTTGTACAAAAAAACTGTTGGCCTGTGAGGGGTAAAAATCTGCTGTGATGGAAAATATTCAATGTGTCTGTTTCATTGCTGGATGAAACTAAACACTACTGTTACCCCTGATACTTCAAAATAAAGGAAACTGATGCTTTAGTTTTATTAAGTAACAGTATTACAGCAACGATTAGGAAAGGCAATTTGTTGCTCGAGGACTTTCCTAGCTTTTTGTTAGGCCTGTGAAAATTGTGATACTTGTTAGCATCTAAATAGAAGAGCCTTTTGGGACTAGTGAGTAATAAGAA
>JADBJO010023541.1:25000-26418 GCA_016801955.1 Conus betulinus
TATCTCGGAAAAAACAAATCTATATTCACTGCTGAGTTATTTGCTATAATTATGGCTTTAAAGTTTGTTGTTGATTACCCTCAAAATTTATGTAAAGTTGTTTTATGTGTAGATTCCAAGTCAGTTCTTACTGCAATGAAGAATTTTGAATTAAAAGTTCGACCTGAGATGATCACTGAAACATAATTTAGTACATTTCCTCTCATCAGAGACACTGAAATAACATTTCTTTGGGTGCCCTCCCACTGTGGGTTATATTATAATGAAAAAGTTGATATTCTAGCAAAGAGAGGAGCAAAACAGTCTTCAGATTCGCATTTTTTAAACCTATCTATGTCAGTGCAAGAGTGCTATACTTTGGCAGAAAAAGTACAATTTTCTCATTTTCATTTGATAGAAAGAGAAACTGGGGTGTTTTGGTTTACACAATGAAATGAAAAATATGCATGAAAAAAGTTAAGTAAGTACGATCAAAATATTTATCGTAGACGACAGATAAGTTCCTTAATCTGTAGATGGAAACTGGATTGTTTAAAAACAAAGTATGTCAAAAATATACATTGTATATGTGGCCATAGCATTTCAGCTGATCACTTAGCTAAAAGTCCAATTGGCAAATACTTATAATCGATAACAGTCAGTGGTGAGAGACGAGACAGAAGAGGGTTTTTTTTTTTTTTTTTTTTTTTTTTTTTTTAAATCTTTGATTAAGTGGACATTCTATTTTTGTGTTATAGTTGTAGATAAGTTGATTCTTTTTGACTCGTTGTGCTAACCTTTTTTCCCGGCCCCGATTTTTTTTTTTTTTTTTTTTTTCCCGTCTAAGATATGCAGAGCTCTGTTATTACTTGTATTTGTAAGTAAAGTCAGTGTGTTAATTATAAAAGGTGGTGCTCTTTCTCACTCTGTCTGCTTTGTCTCTTTCTCACTGCTCATGTCTGTGTTTGTCGTCTTTCTCTCTCTCTCTCTCTGTCTCTCTCATGTCCCTCTCATTCTCATTCTCTCTCTCTCTCTGAGGTCTCTCTCAGTCTGGGAGTTTCTCTCTCTCTCTGGGGGGTGTGCGATCTCCGTCTCCTCTCGCTCTCATGTATCGTCTCTCTCTCAGTTTGCTTGTCGTCTCTCTCTGTCGCTCTCACTTTCAACTCTCATTCTCCTCTCAGCTCTCTGAAGTTCTCCTTCAGTCTAGGAGTTTCTCTCTCTTGCTTTGCTGGGGGTCTGTCCTGGTCTCGTTTTTTTTTACCACCTGCCTCACATCCAACAGTCACACTCACTCGTCACCACACACCACACAGACACACACACACCACACCACACACCAACCACACACCACACACCCCCAAAAAAAAACCAAACACGCAATGCACAGATGAAACTCTAGTGCGACACACAATGTGCGGCTGTGTAGCGGAGTGACAATG
>JADBJO010023542.1:0-5000 GCA_016801955.1 Conus betulinus
TCCGGAAAGATCCTACACAACCGAAAGAGACGGGTCTTCTTATCTACATCAGCGAAACCCTTACCTTCAAACGACTTCTACACCTAGAAAGTAAAGATGTAGAATGTGTCTGGATAGAAGTTAAGCTGAAAAGAAACCCTCCCCATTTGGTTGGATTCTGTTACAGGAACCCATCTGAAAGGGTAAACTGGGTCGACAAATTTATTACAATGATGGATGCAGTCTCGCTAGAATCCAAGGAAATCATTCATAGATCTTCTGAAAATGCAAAACCAATGGACACAAGCATTCAACCTATTTAATTTGCATCAACTCATCGATTCTCCAACAAGAGTCACACCAAACTCGAAGACACTTATCGACCATATTTATATTTCAGATAAAACTAACGTAGCAGAAGCCTGCGTCCCTGTTCTAAACTGTAGTGATCATTACCCAATTTGTATCACATGGTCCAAAAAAGGAGTAAAAATTCCCAAACGGGACACAAGACAATAACCTACCGTTGCTTTACAAACTTTAACAACCAAGATTTTCTGCATGACTTGCTTAACTCAAATCTCTCTTCAGTTTTCAACATAACTCATCCAGATCTTGCTGTTGAATTTTGGATTAAAACATTTACAGAAATATATGACAAACACGCCCCTCTAAAAACGATTAGAGTACGACATGATCCTAAGCCGCATGGTACACTAAAGAGTTTACAGAGGCAGGTTACCTTAGAGATATGCTTAAACAACATGGCTATGAAGAGGAATCTAAAAAACTGAGAAATGCAAAATTCACAGAAGCGCAGAGAAAAAACGAAATATTATCGAGAACTAATATCATCAAACCAGAACCCAAAATTGGTATGGAGAGCTATTAACGAACTTACAAACAATAAATCTTCTTCCAAATCAACTGTAATTAAAGACATCTCTGTCGAACAGCTGAACTCCCACTTTTGCACTATAGCCAGTAACATTGTCACGACAGATTCTTCCAGATCAAACGACCTTCAAAAACTGAAACAATATTGCCAAGATAAAAACATCACGTCTGAACTTTATATTCCACCAGTAACAGTCTTTGAAGTTTATCACTACCTAACGCACCTAAAACAGTCAGGTGCCTGCGGGGGGATGGCCTAGATGGCAAAATCCTCAAACTAGCAGCTCCAGCAATTACAGATACGTTAACATACATCTTCAATTTATGCATCGACAAAAAATCATTTTCCCGATAGTTTCAAAAAAGCGAAAGTCATACCTATCTACAAATCAGGTGACAACTCAGACCCTGCAAACTACAGACCAATCTCAATCACTTCCACTCTTTCCAAACCTTTGGAAAAACACATAAACAAACACATTACACCACCTTAATACTTACCACTTGCTTCATCCAAGACAGTCCGGGTTCCGACACAACCATTCATGCCACACAGCCCTAATCAACCTCGTTGATGACTGGCTAAATAGCATTAACAACAACAGATATTGTGGTGTCCTATTATTGATTTTCAAAAAAGCATTTGATGTGATAGACCATAACCTTCTTCTCAGAAAATTGAAATTGTATGGCTTATCCACAAAAACTCTTACGCTTTTTGGCTCATCATATCTCACAAATAGGCAACAATGTGTGAAAATTAATACAATTTTCTCTTCATTTCAAACACTTTCCTATGGCGTCCCACAAGGCTCTATCCTGGGTCCCTTACTGTTCACCATTTACATCAATGATCTACCTCTCTATATTACATCCACCTGTGAACTCTTTGCTGATGATACAACAATACACACAAATCATTCTGATGTTACTGTTCTTGCACAAACTTTACAAGAAAGTGCAAATGACCTCGTAAGATGGACTGAATTAAATCACATGTCACTTCACCCTCAAAAAAACTAAATCCATGCTTATCACAACTAGGCAAAAAAGACAAAATCTCACTATTAAGTTCCCTCCTGTACATCTTAAAATGTACCAGTTGAACAGGTTACATTCCTCAAAGTGCTAGGAATAACAATTGATAACAATATTAGTTGGCAAACTCACATAACCTCACTGTGCAGCAAAATTTCGCAGAAAGTTTATCAACTCTCCAGAATCAAACGCTTCCTCGACTGCATTCACGCAAGCTCTTTTTTCCAGTCTCATATCCAATCATACATAGACTATGGATCTACTCTATGGGACTCTGCTAGCGCTAACACCCTCAAACCATTGCTAAGCCTACACAAGCGAGCACTCAAATTAGTCCTCCTAAAAAGCAGTAGTCTTCTGGACTCGGACTATAAAAGATTCAAGTTCTCCCCTTAAAGTCTGAGATTAGAATACAACAAAGGGATCATAATGCACAAGATTGTGTCTGGGAAGGCACCCTCAACATTAGTTCACAGATTCTCAATTAATTCCTCAAGGACTCTACCCAAACTTCATGTCCCTGTTCCTAGAATTGATTTATTCAAATCAAATCCAGTTTTAACATATTCAGGTTCCTGTCAATGGAACTCGCTCCCTGAATCAACCAAACAACACCAATGCATAGCAACCTTCAAACACCATTATTTCAACCATCTTATGTGCCAATACTTGCATACTTCGCCATAAATCCACCACCAACCACCAACACCCTCTTTGCCTTTGTATGACCCTGACTATTTAGAAAGTGTTTTGTACTTGAAATGCACATGTTATTCGTTTTAATAAGTATGCTGTATACGAGTACGCGCGCGCGCGCCTGCGCGCGCGCGCGCGCGCGCGTGTGTGTGTGTGTATGTATGTGTGCGCGCGCGCACGTGTGTGTTTTCCTACTTTTACCTGCAATCTTTTCATTATGTTGTTATGCTTGTATGCTTGTATTCTATGCGCTCTCTCTCTCTCTCTCTCTGCTCTCTCTCTCTCTCTCTCTCTCTCTCTCTCTCTCTCTCTCTCTCTCTCTCTCACACACACACACACACACACACACACACACACACACACATACACAGTTCTGTTGGAATGACTTGATTTATTATCTATATGACACATCCCCCCCCCCCCCCCCCCCCCCCCCCCCCCCGACGTGGTGACTGGGCCATCATTATGCATCTCCCCCCGATTTGTGCTTATTTTCATTTTTCCCCCTGGTGCTTCAAATTGCTTGTCTTGCATCTCCTTGGAATGTTTTGATTGTCAGATTGTTCTAACGCTCTCCCGCCCGCACCCACTCTCGCCTCTTTGTCTCTCTCCCTCTCTCTCTCTCTCTGTCGCCCTTCCCTGCACTCCTTTCGCTCCTTCGTCTCTCTCTCTCTCTCTCTCTCTCTCTCTCTCTCTCTCTCTCTCTCTCTCTCTCTCTCTCTCTCTCTCTCTCTCTCTCTTTCTTTTTTTTTTTTTTTTTTTTTTTTTTTTTTTTTTTGTTTTGTATCGTATTGTAGTTCTAGTCACTTTTTGCATGCTTCTTTTGTTGCCTTATCTTATGTTGACCCTATTCAGGGCGAGGCTATCTTCTAATCTATAAACAGACCGACATCATATACATACATTCAGCCACACAGGCAGACGACAGAAGAAACAGACAGACAGACGATAGACCAGACAGCCAACCCAGACAGACGGACAGAACACAAAGCCTCAATCTGTGTATCCCGGCTTTCCCTCCCCGCATCCTCCCCGCAGTCCCAGACCCTCGCCCTCATGCCGCCTGCCGGCCATTGCCAAGAATGTTATAGGGCTAGTGGGCACTGCCTTGCAATTATTAATCCAATGAGGGCAAGGTCTGGAACAAAGCTCGGAGGAATCGGCCCCCTTCCAGACTTGCATCGAACATAATACCTGCATAGTTTGCTGTGAGCAACGCCTCTCTCTCCTCTCTCTCTCCTCTCTCTCGGTCGACTCTCTGGCGCTTTGTCTGTGTGTCTTTTTCCGCTGTCTGGTCTGTCTGTCTGGCTTTTCTTGTCTCTTCTCCCCCTCGCTGTCTGTCTTCTTCTGTCCTGTCTTCCCTGTCCCCCTCTCGCTCCCCCCCCCCCCCCCCCTCTCCCCCCCCCCCCCCCCCCCCCCCCCCACCAGCCGCTTTACTCTTCTTTCTCTCCTCTCTCTCTTTTCTCCTATTCGCCTATCAATTTTTGCTTCTATCCGTCTCTCTTTCGCTGTCCATCCTTTACTCTGTCTCTCTGTGTCTGTCTCTCTCTCCTCTCCCTCCTTCTCCCTCTCGTCCCTCTAACGCCTGTCTCTCTGTCTCTCTCTGTCCATCTGTTCTCTGTCTCTCTCTGTCCTCTCTGTCTCTCGTCTCCTCTTCGTCTCTCCTCTCTCTCTCATCTCTCCTCTCCTCACTCTCCTCTCTCTCTCTCTTCCTTTCTGTCTCTCCCCAATCCCTTTTCTTTGCATTTCAATAGCTTTCTCATGCATCGAACATTTGTTGCGTGTACTTTGGATACTCTTTTTTTGTATTTTCGTTCTTGGGGATAATGATTTAGTTTCTTTGGGTCCTAAGCGCTGGAATGTTTAGAAATATTTTGCCAATCAAGAATAATTTAGATTTTGCACTCCTCTCTCGTCACGATCCTACTCTCTCTCCTCTTACTCCACTCTCGTCTATAACTCTAAATACTACTCTCACCAACTCTTCACCAGACTCTCTCTCGTCTCCTCATCCCGGTCTATCTCTCTCTCTCTATGGCTCTCCTCTCTCTCCTCCCTCCCTCACTGACGTCGATACCTCTCTCTCTCTCCACTCCACTCGCACCAAGATCAGGTCTCTCTCTCAGTCTCCCTCTCGCACTCTCTCTCTCTCATCCTCTCTCGTCTCTTTCTGTCTGCCTCTCGCCAGACCTTGAAGTTTGTATTTCATAGCTACCTCTGCACTAACATGTTTGTTGCGTGTACCTTTGGCAAAGGAACTCACTTTTTTTTCGTTTCTCTTTGGTGTAATGTTTAGTTATTTGTGTCCTAAGCGCTTGGATGTTGGAAATAGATTTCCATGGCTAATTTCAATACTCTCTCATCTCCCCTCCTCTCTCTTCCTCTGGCCC
>JADBJO010023542.1:10000-26418 GCA_016801955.1 Conus betulinus
ACTATTGAGGGTCCATAACTGACATGCTCTTTTCTTTTTCATAAGTGTATGCAGATGTATGTGTTGAAATGACTTAAGTGGTGGGTTTTTTATTGGTTTTTTTTTTGTCTCATATCATCTGCCGGATGAAAAGGTGTAAAATAAACCACCGCCCCCCAGCCAACATCTGTGACCCTGACAGAATCTCTCATCAATGACACAGGCGTGGTGAAAATGTCCAAACTGTGGCTCACCATGACACCAGGGCGTAAATGGCAACAGAGTGTGAGACTTTGGGTTTTTGTTTTGCTTTGTTTTATGTTTGTAATGCTGATGAATGAGAATGAGGAGGATGAAGATGATGCTACGAGATACTAATTCTGGTCCGGGACGGCACGACAGATCTGTCTGTACCCTACGCTACTTTCATATATATTCCGGCTGTCGACCAGGCCCGAGAGATAAGGACACCTGCAGTGTTGGCTAGGAAAATTGAAATAACATTCTCAGAGGACACACATCCGTCAGGTGGATGAAACTCGACAGTGGAGTCTACCTAGACTTCCACACCGAACTTAACGCAAAATCAGCTCTGGATAGGAGATGGTTTGGGGCTAACAAATCCCACAATTACATGACTCTGACGGGAATTGAACCCACAAGCTCCCAGCTGGGTGTCTGCGACACTAACCTCTTTTCCACAGCGGCTGATCATTTACGTATTTAAACTTTCCCACTTTACTTCGTATTGTAACCTTTTTCATTCTTTATTCCTTTACGAGCCCTGATGTGGCCCTGTGCAGTCGGCTGAGCTATATAAAACAACATTAAGTCTCTCTTATTCCTTTACAGCTTTAAGCTCTAACTTTCATTTTGTCCTCAGTTGGGACCTTACTTATTTACTTAGTTTTATCGTTCTCACTTGCTTCTAACCTTCATGGGGTAGTGTTTTGGATTTGATTTCCTGTCGTCATCATTAATGTTAACCCTCATTTCTCCATTTTTTAATTCGAGCCTCCATTCCTTCATTAGCTTTAACTTTTTTTTTGCCTTCCTTACATAGCATCAGTATTCCTTCTGAAGTGACAAAAGTTCCAACCTCTCTTTCATACGTAGGTTAACTTTTCGTCGTTTCTTGATTGGCTTTTAAGTGCATTACTTAGTTTCGACATTCCCTTCTAACCTTTTGTTTCAGTCTAAAGGTTGTGTCGTGTTTCATGTTCGTGAGATATTGAACTGACGATATTGTCCAGAAGAGTCTTCTATAATGTTGGTATAACTCCCCCAGCTGTGGTTGAATTAGAGGAATCAAGGGCCTGTTTTGTTTTGTTTTGTTTTTGCTGTCCCATCTTCTGTGCCAATTTAATGGCAATGCACCCACCACCGTTCATTCTGACTCACCATCCACAGCCACAGTCCCAGCTTCGGCTGTCCACAGGGAGCAGTCAAAGTCAAGTCATCAAGAGGCAACCCACCGGAGGAGACACTGCAGTGCTGCCCGAGTCACTTCGGTGGTGTTCAGTGGCGCCTGTTCTGATCCACCATATGCAGTACACCACCTACTAAGCCCCCTACAGACGACAAGAATTGCTTTGTCCCGGAGCCGGCGTAAGTGAGCTCTCCCTCCGGAGGGCGCTAACACATCCGTCCAACGACAGTCCCCATGAATTTACCAATACCTGCGAAAACAAACCAAGGCCATAGACGTGGATAGGACAGCGAAACTGAGGTCACCATGAAAGCATGGCATGAAGGGCCACAAAATTTGAGACGTATCTTTTAAAAGCTGATCGATGAGAATGTGGATGGTGAACATGATGCTACGGGTTTCCAATTCGGTGTGAGACTGCATGGCAGGGTTGTGCTCTACGATTATGTTCATAATGTAGGGACTCTGTTACAGCACGTACCAGCGTAGTGAAGTAGAGACTTCATTTTAGCTCTGAGGTTCATACTGTGTCAGCATTGCATTGCAGTGTGTTTGCACTGTATTGCATTGAACGGTATTGTGTGATTTCATCGTCACAACAGATCGCTTTCTTGAAATTGAAGACGCCCCAATATAACCCCACCCTTATTTTGTTTCCTGTTGCTGTTGTCTTGTGTTGACATATCAAGCTCTAACTTTCCTGCAACATTTCGCCGCAGACAAGTTTCCGTGTTGCGGAAGATCCTATGACGTGCACAAAGTGTAGGCACCACATGATATTTCGCTTCATCAGCGCGTCATAAAGACTAGGACTCTGGCCGCTGTTTTAGGGCTCGTGGGATAATAAGGGAGAAAAAAGACTCGAACCACTCTCTCCAGACAACACACATTCACACCGACTACATACCGAACAACACACCACACACACATGACAGCACTACACACATAGTGCGGTACAGGCTTTGCGCAGCCGCGCAGCGCACACACACAACACACCGACAACAGATCACACACACACACACACGACACTTAGCAACCACACACACACAGCACACATCACACAGCCACACACACTCAACAACCACACACTCTCATCTACACATCACTCAGACGCACACTTCCAAGTGACTGTCACACACACTTCTCTCATACTCTACTCTCTAAATCCGTCTCTTCACTCTCTCTTGCTCCATTCTCACCCTCTCGGTCTGAATCGGCCTGTCTACCTGTATTCTTCTGTCTCTAGTCTCTATCTCAATAGACTGTCATACGGCACTCTCACTCGGGTCAAAAGTCTACAAAAGATCTCTCGAATATGGGTCTCTCAAAAGGGAAAAAATCGAACGGGGGGATCGTGCGGGTCTTTCTGTCTGTATGTATTTCTAGTACAAAGTCTCTAAATAAATAGCAAAGTAAAAATGGGAGTCTCTCTTCTCAGTGGCCTCGGAATACTCTTCCTGCGGATGCCTACATTCTGTCTCTCTCTCTCCATCAACCACTGAAAGTTTCATGAGGGGAAGAGATAAGGTGTACAGGGTAGAGAATGATAGTTGTCCTTGAGAGAGTATGAGAAAGATCGTTCTTTTTCCCTTTATGAGGAGAGCTTGGCAAGAGAGAAGGGTGGTGGTACTGGTGAGGTAGAGAGAAGAAGTACGATGGAAGGAAGGGAAGGACGGAGACTCGTAAGTAGAGAGAGAGTAGAGAACCAAGAAGTAGGGAAGGTGATGAGACGGAGGGGAGATAAAAAAGAGGGGGAAGGAATGAAGGGGGGAGAGAGGGGAAGAAGGAAGAGGAAGAAGGGAGGAGGCGGAGTAGAAGGGTAGGCTAGAGTGGGAAAAAGAGAGGAAGAAAAGAAAGAGAGCAGGAGACAGAGAGAGGGAGGAGTAGAGGCAGATGGGGGAGAGTGGGATAGGAGAAAGGAGAGGAGAGAGGAAGGATACAGGATGAGAAAGAAGGAAGAGGGAGGGAGAAAGCTAGAAGTCCTGACTGAGGAAGGGAGGGAGAGGGGGAGATTGAGAAAGAGTGGGGGAGAGTGGGCGAGACTAGGGAAAGAGAGAGAAGGGAGAGGGTATGGAGGTGGAGACAGAAGTGTGGAGAGTGAGAGGAGAGGGAGAGAAGAGAGATGGGGGAGAAAGAGAGAGATCAGGAGATAGAGCGCTAGGGAGAGAGAGGTTTGTAGATGGAAGAGTGGGGGAAGTGAGAGAGAAGTGTGTGTGTGTGTGTAGTGTGGTGTGTGTGGTGTGTGTGTGTGTGTGTGTGTGTGTGTGTCGTTGTGGGTGTGTGTGTGTGTGTGTGTGGTGTGTGGGTGAGTTATGTTCGTGTAATGCATGCGTGTGCTTCCTGCACCTGGGTGTGCATTCGTATGTGTGTCTCTGCATTTCCGTGAAGGTGGCCTGACCTGAAAGTGGGTGTTCTGGGAAACAGGACAGAGAACTTCACGTGCTCATCTTACGTCTAGGACATGAGTTTTTCATCTTAGACTGAAAAAGAATGAATTGCTGTTGTTGTCAATATTTCAATTAATGGCCATTGAAAATATACCCCAGATATGTCTAAGAAAAAAATGATATAGTCGTCGACTCCTATAACTTGCAAGCAGCATACCCTTTCTTTATCCTCACCACAAATAAACAGTGTCTTTGTCATATAGAGACGACCGCAGTCAATGTTACATCAATCAGAACGTGCATTGCTGAATCTGGTGGAAAGTGACGACTCATCAGCAACTCCAGGGACTTCTGTGGAAGTTGACCTCATATCGATCTGACATTCATAGTGCCTGGGGTTGGGTGGGCGGGTCGGGGTGTGTGGGGTGGGGGAGCGTTGGGGTGGGGGTGGGGCGTTCCCCTGAGTCCGTGGCTCTGGAGAGCACCCCCTCCCCCAACTCTCCGCCACCACCGCCCCTCACACCACAAACACCCCCTGCCTCAAGGGGCAAGCTACGGATGCCGCCTCCTGCTGAATGGGGCAAATTCCAGTGATGAAACTCTCCAGTTCTGAACAGGCTCAGATTATCGCCATTCCCGTGACATGTGTGTGTGTATTCAGATTGTCGTCATGTATGGGGTATTCAGACTGTCGTCATGTATGGGTATTCACACTGTCGTCATGTATGGGTATTCAGACTGTCGTCATGTACGGGTATTCAGATTGTCGTCATGTATGGGTATTCAGATTGTCGTCATGTATGGGTATTCACACTGTCGTCATGTATGGGTATTCAGACTATCGTCATGTATGGGTATTCACACTGTCGTTATGTTTGGGTATTCAGACTATCGTCATGCATGGGTATTCAGATCGTCGTCATGTATGGGTATTCAGACTGTCGTCATGTATGGGTATTCAGATTGTCGTCATGTATGGGTATTCACACTGTCGTCATGTACGGGTATTCACACTGTCGTCATGTATGGGTATTCACACTGTCGTCATGTATAGGTATTCACACTGTCGTCATGTATGGGTATTCACACTGTCGTCATGTATGGGTATTCACACTGTCGTCACGTACGGGTATTCAGATTGTCGTCATGCACGGGTATTCACACTGTCGTCATGTATGGGTATTCAGATTGTCGTCATGTATGGGTATTCAGACTGTCGTCATGTACAGACTGCCGTCATGTATGGGTATTCACACTGTCGTCATGTATGGGTATTCAGACTGTCGTCATGTATGGGTATTCACACTGTCGTCATGTATGGGTATTCACACTGTCGTCATGTACGGGTATTCACACTGTCGTCATGTATGGGTATTCAGACTGTCGTCATGTATGGGTATTCAGACTGTCGTCATGTATGGGTATTCAGATTGTCGTCATGTAGGGGTACTCAGATTGTCGTCATGTAGGGGTACTCAGATTGTCGTCATGTACGGGTATTCACACTGTCGTCATGTATGGGTATTCACACTGTCGTCATGTATGGGTATTCACACTGTCGTCATGTATGGGTATTCACACTGTCGTCATGTATGGGTATTCACACTGTCGTCATGTATGGGTATTCACACTGTCGTCACGTACGGGTATTCAGATTGTCGTCATGCACGGGTATTCACACTGTCGTCATGTATGGGTATTCAGATTGTCGTCATGTATGGGTATTCAGATTGTCGTCATGTATTGGTATTCACACTGTCGTCATGTATGGGTATTCAGACTGTCGTCATGTATGGGTATTCAGATTGTCGTCATGTATGGGTATTCAGACTGTCGTCATGTATGTGTATTCACACTGTCGTCATGTATGGATATTCACACTGTCGTCATGTACAGACTGTCGTCATGTACAGATTGTCGTCATGTATGGGTATTCAGATTGTCGTCATGTATGGGTATTCAGACTGTCGTCATGTATGTGTATTCACACTGTCGTCATGTATGGGTATTCACACTGTCGTCATGTATGGGTATTCAGATTGTCGTCATGTATGGGTATTCACACTGTCGTCATGTATAGGTATTCAGACTGTCGTCATGTATGGGTATTCACACTGTCGTCATGTATAGGTATTCAGACTGTCGTCATGTATGGGTATTCACACTGTCGTCATGTATGGGTATTCAGACTGTCGTCATGTATAGGTATTCAGACTGTCGTCATGTATGGGTATTCAGACTGTCGTCATGTATGGGTATTCACACTGTCGTCATGTATGGGTATTCAGACTGTCGTCATGTATGGGTATTCACACTGTCGTCATGTATGGGTATTCAGACTGTCGTCATGTATGGGTATTCACACTGTCGTCATGTATGGGTATTCAGACTGTCGTCATGTATGGGTATTCACGTCATGTATGGGTCGTGTCGTCATGTATGGGTATTCACACTGTCGTCATGTATGGGTATTGTACTGTCGTCATGTATGGGTATGTCGACTGTCGTCATGTGGGTATTCACTGTCGTCATCATGGTATCAGGTATCGTCACACTGTCGTGTCGTCATGGGTATGGTCAGACTGTCGTCATGTATGGGTATTCACACTGTCGTCATGTATGGGTATATTCAGACTGTCGTATGGGTATTCAGACTGTCGTCATGTATGGGTATTCAGACTGTCGTCATGTATGGGTATTCAGACTGTCGTCATGTATGGGTATTCAGACTGTCGTCATGTATGGGTATTCAGACTGTCGTCATGTATGGGTATTCAGACTGTCGTCATGTATGGGTATTCAGACTGTCTGTACGTGCCATGTATGGGTATTCACACTGTCGTCATGTATGGGTATTCAGACTGTCGTCATGTATGGGTATTCACACTGTCGTCATGTATGGGGTATTCACACTGTCGTCATGTACGGGTATTCACACTGTCGTCATGTATGGGTATTCAGACTGTCGTCATGTAGGGTATTCAGACTGTCGTCATGTATGGGTATTCACACTGTCGTCATGTATGGGTATTCAGATTGTCGTCATGTATGGGTATTCAGATTGTCGTCATGTATGGGTATTCACACTGTCGTCATGTATGGGTATTCACACTGTCGTCATGTATGGGTATTCACACTGTCGTCATGTATGGGTATTCACACTCACACGTCGTCATGTATGGGTATTCAGACTGTCGTCATGTATGGGTATTCAGACTGTCGTCATGTACGGTGTATTCACACTGTATGGGTATGGGTATTCACACTGTCGTCATGTATGGGTGTATTCAGATTGTCGTCATGTATGGGTATTCACACTGTCGTCATGTATGGGTATTCAGACTGTGTCATGTATGGGTATTCAGACTGTCGTCATGTATGGGTATTCAGACTGTCGTCATGTATGGTATATATTCACACTGTCGTCATGTATGGGTATTCAGACTGTCGTCATGTACAGGTCGTCAGTACAGATTGTCGTCATGTATGGGTATTCAGACTGTCGTCATGTATGGGTATTCAGACTGTCGTCATGTATGGGTATTCAGACTGTCGTCATGTATGGGTATTCACACTGTCGTCATGTATGGGGTATTCAGACTGTCGTCATGTATATGGGCATTCACACTGTCGTCATGTATGGGTATTCAGACTGTCGTCATGTATGGGTATTCACACTGTCGTCATGTATGGGTATTCAGATGTCGTCATGTATGGGTATTCACTGGGTATTAATGTAACATGCTGTATAGGGTATTCAGACTGTCGTCATGTATGGGTATTCACACTGTCGTCATGTATGGGTATTCAGACTGTCGTCATGTATGGGTATTCACACTGTCGTCATGTATGGGTATTCAGACTGTCGTCATGTATGGGTATTCAGACTGTCGACTGTCGTCAATGTATATTATTCACACTGTCGTCATGTATGGGTATTCATGTATGGGGTATTCACTGTCGTCATGTATGGGTATTCAGACTGTCGTCATGTATGGGTATTCACACTGTCGTCATGTCTGGGTAGACTGTCGTCATGTATGGGTATTCACACTGTCGTCATGTATGGGTATTCACGACTGTCGTCATGTATGGGTATCAGACTGTCGTCATGTATGGATTATTCACTTGTCGTCATGTATGGGTATTCAGACTGTCGTCATGTATGGGTATTCAGACTGTCGTCATGTACATTCAGATTGTCGTCATGTATGGGTATTCAGACTGTCGTCATGTATGGGTATTCAGACTGTCGTCATGTATGGGTATTCACGTCGTGCATTCAGACTGTCGTCATGTATGGGTATTCAGACTGTCGTCATGTATGGGTATTCAGACTGTCGTCATGTATGGGTATTCAGATTGTCGTCATGTATGGGTATTCAGATTGTCGTCATGTATGGGTATTCAGATTGTCGTCATGTATGGGTATTCAGATTGTCGTCATGTATGGGTATTCAGACTGTCGTCATGTATGGGTATCAGACTGTCGTCATGTATGGGTATTCAGACTGTCGTCATGTATAGGTATTCAGATTGTCGTCATGTATGGGTATTCAGATTGTCGTCATGTATGGGTATTCAGATTGTCGTCATGTATGGGTATTCAGATTGTCGTCATGTATGGGTATTCAGACTGCCGTCATGTATGGGTATTCACTGTCGTCATGTATGTCATTGCAGACTGTCGTCATGTATGGGTATTCAGATTGTCGTCATGTATGGGTATTCAGATTGTCGTCATGTCGGGGGTCGTCAGATGGGTGTCGTGTGTATCAGAAATCGTCGTCATGTAAGGGGTTCACATGGTCACCTCAAGGGGTCCAGACTAAGGCCGTCAGACAGACTGTGTCGGCGGCACCGTATGCACGAGAGAGACAGCAGTCCCAGACTGGGAATCGCAGCATTAGTGCCACGCCAACCTGCTGCAAACCTCAGACGTGGCATAATCGGCAGGCATGTAGTGCCACGCCAACATGCTGCAACCTCAGACGTGGTATAATCCTGGCAGGCATGCAGTGCCACGCCAAACGTGCTGCCAAACCTGTCTGTCCCAGTCATGGGACAAAGAGTTGTGTGAGTGAGGGGAGGAGATAGGGCGGGGAGGGGGAGGGGGAGGGGAGGGGGAAGGAGTGGCAGAGGGGAAGCGGTGGGGAAGGAGGGGGGAGGGTTCTTGTGCTTTGCATTATGTGCAGGAGGAAGTCACTTCTGGTCGTCGGGGACTGAAAAGAGACAGAGTGTCAGGGCGGGAGGTCTAAGCGGTTCGCTGTGCACGTGCTGGGAGATAATTGACATGCACAGAGATAGTGGCACGTCCTGTCCCCTCGCTGTCCCAGACCACCTCCACAACCCCACCGTCGTGAACTCCCAGCCTCCAGTGCTAGAGAAGGTCCAGCGCGTTGTGTGAGCCCGTGTTGGAGAGAGAGAGTGGGTGGGGGGGACAGAGACAAAGATAGTGGCAGAGAGAGAAGAGAGACAGAAAGACAGAGACACAGACAGACAGACAGACAGACAGACAGACAGACAGACAGACAGACAGAGAGAGAGAGGAAAGGTGGAAAGAGCGTGTGTGTGTGTGTGTGGTGTGTGTGGTGTGTGTGTGTGTGTGTGTGTTGTGTGTGTGTGTGTGTGTGTGTGTGTGTGTGTGTGTGTGTGTGAGTGAGAGAGAGAGAGACTGTGCACCGCCTTGTGTGTATGAATGTGTGTGTGTGTGTGTGTGTGTGTGTGTGTGTGGGTGTGTGTGTGTGTGTGTGTGGTGTTGTGTGTGTGTGTGTGTGTGTGTGCGTGCGCTCGCTTGCATCGCCTGTGTGTAAATATGAAATCTGATAGCTTTGTGGCAGTTGTGTAGTCATTGAACGCACGGGTTTGCTTAAAACAGACAAACAACAAACAACAAAAACAACAACAACGTCAAAACGACGACGACGACGACGAAACAACGAACAAATGACGACGACGACGACGGGACAACGACGACAGGACGCCGCTGCCTTGGGGACATTTACAGAAATACATCAATGAAAAAAACACGCAAATGGTCAGCAGTTATAAGGACACTTAATGAAGCAGAAAAAGAAAAACAATAACAAAAACGTCGATAGCAGATCTTCTATGTTGTTGGCCTAATAGAAGCACTAACAGAAGAACTATTAATGGAAATATTCAAGCGTAAGATACCAGCAACACGCCTAATACAGTGTCAGCCCTTCAGGTCATGAGGTCAGTGTGTTCAAAGTGAACATTTCCCCTTATAGAGCCTTCCACGATTCAATCTTTCCCGTGGGTATGAAATCTGAATTCGCTAAGAATATCAAAGCTTGACACACACAAACAAACCACACACACACACAACACACTTAGAGCATGACGGATTACGCTCTCAACATACAAAGCACCGTACACTTCTATTCTGACAAACTATTACTCGTACTCGTACCTGGATATAACTGATAAATGAAACACACACACACACACACACACACACACACACACACACACACACACACACACACACACACACACACACACACACACACACACACACACACACCACCGCACACGCACACACACACAACACACACACACACAACAAACACACACACACGCACAAACACACACACACACGACGCGCGCGCGCGCGCACGCACGCACGCGCACACACACACACACGCACACACACACACAACACACACACACACACACACACACACACACACACACACACACACACATACACACACACGCGCGCGCGCGCGCGCGCGCACACCAAGCAGTGTGGTCGAGTATTCTGTAACCCACGCAGTGTTACCATCGTAATACATTCAGGCCGCCTGTTTGGATATTCAAGAACTAAATCAACACATAACGCATGATAAACTCACAGTTTTTGCAACCAGTGCGGAGAGAGAGAGAGAGAGAGAGAGAGAGGAGAGAGAGAGAGAGAGGAGAGAGAGAGAGAGAGAGAGAGAGAGAGAGAGAGAGAGGAGGAAGGGGGAGGACAGAGAGAGAGAGAGAGGGGGGGAGGAAACAGAATGAGAGAGAGAGAAGCGGAGAGAGAGGGGAAGAGACAGACAGACAGACAGACAGTGAAAAAAAGACAGGGAGAGCACAGCCAGATGAAACAACCCTGTAATTTTTGGTCAGCAAGCGTTAATTTCCCTCCACGGGCGGATAAAGCAAAGCGGCAAAGCAGTGGGTCAACCAGGCACTGACTAACCTTGCACAGATCTCTTCTACACAACCGGACACAGGGCACCGGATTCCTCCTGTGGACCCGACATCGTTCTGCCACTCTCTGTTGTCTGGAACGAGTGGCTGAAATTGGAATCAGGCAACACGGTGGCAGAGACGGGCAACCAAGAAACACACGTGCGATACTGTCGTCACAGCTCGGCAGAGTACAAGAGATCAAGAATCCACACCATCAACCCAACAGTGTGGCGGTTTGTCAGGGATCAATAACAGCGCAATCCGAAACTAGGCTCGGAAGAATCTCGTCCATCCTTGAAGCCCCCCACACACCTTGATCTCTCCCATCTCTCCATGAACAGAGGCGTAGACCCCGGCTGATCAGGTTGCCTATCTTCACTCACGTGTGCACAACAACACTCGATCATAGTAATGATAACAACACGTTCGGTAGATCACAGCACCAAGCTCTTTCTACTCCTCCTCCTCCGGCTCTGCCTGCTACAACAACAACACCAGCAGTGGCAGCAACAGCAGCAGCCATTCTCGTCCGCCGCGGTGCCAGCACTGAACAGTCTCTTATTGATCGGCACTGCTTCCATGCCGTGTGTGTCTAGATTGAAGAGCAGACAGCACCGGCAGCAGCAGCAGCAGCCGCCGACAGACACACAGACAGACAGACAGACAGACAGAGAGACGTGCAGCACAAATCCCATCCAGCGGGTACCCGGGCATTTCCAACGGAAAAGCAGGGAAGCTAGAGCCAAACGCCCCTCCATGAATTAGAGACACTCTGGTAGCCATGACCGCATCTTCACCCGCCTTGATAGACGGGTGCCAAGCAGTTTAGAGTCGTGATGGTGGTGGTGGGTGGTGGTGGTGGTGGTGATGGTGGTGGTGGTGGTGGTGGTGTGGTGGTGGTGGTGAATGAGGCTGAGCGGTGAGACAGCTACTGTGGAGACATGTCCTGTCGTTGTGTCGGCAGCTGCTGGCAGTAGGCTGACAATGGTGCCTAGGTGCATTCAGAGAAAGCGCTGTCGTTGTCGTTGTCGCAGCCTGCGCTCCGGCGCTCAAGTGCTGTTGGTACCTCGTGTACAAAAACCATACAGGCAATCAGCAAACAGAACCACCAAACATAAAGCTAAAGCGACAGGCTAAAGTGGAATATGTTGTAGTTTGCTGCATAAACCTACTCTCTCTCCTCTCCTCTCTCTCTCTCCCTCTCTCTCTCTCTCTCTCTCTCTCTCTCTCTCTCTCTCATACACACGCACACAAACACACAGTGAGAGACAGACAGACACAACAGACAGACAGACAGACAGTGATCGGTACTGATTAAGAGGTTCATTTCCTGGTTCAAATGGTGTGTTATCATGGTTTGACCTATCCGGGAATATCAGAGGAATTGTTTTAAACATCAAACCATGTTCATTATGGTCTAAGGTATTTACAAATTTGCCAAAAGACTTTGCAACAAGTGTGTCTCCAGCTTCCATCAACCATCACCACCACCATCTGCCCTAACCCTGACCCTAACCCTAACCCTAACCCTAACCCTAACCCTGACCCTAACTCTAACCTTAACCTTAACCCTAACCCTAACTCTAACCCTTCATATCCCCTCCAGAGACCTCTGTTGGTTTTCTGAGGTCCCCCGTCACGGAAAAATACTATCTTTCGTGTCGTTATCTGTCTGTCTGTCTGTCTGTTGCGGGGGGGTGTCTGTCTGTCTGTGCTGTCTGTCGTCTAGTCGTTCGGTCGAGGGTCGGTCGGTCGGTCGTCGGGTTCGAGTCCGGTCTGGTCTCTGACTGTCTGGTCGTCTCTGTCTGCCTTCCTGGTCTGGTCCTGTCTCTCCTCTCTAAAAAAAAAAATCTCTTCTTCCTCTCTCTCTCTCTCTACCCTCTCCTCTCTACAACTCTCTCTCTCATCTCCTCTTCTCTCTTACCGCATTACCATTCCCACAATAAAACTGGTAATAACACGTTCACTGTCCTGATTTCCTCTGCCAACCCATGAATTGACCGCCCAATTGTCTGTGCTCGCGCGCGCGGCGTGTGTTTATGGGTTCATTTGGTGTGGGGTGTGTGTGTGGTGATGTGTGTGTGTGATGCATGTAGTGTAAGTGTGTGACGATGTCGGTGTATGTGTCAGTGTGTGTGGTGTGTGTGATGGTGTGTACTGTGTGGTTGTATTGTGTGTGTGTGTGCTCTCGTAGCATTAATCTGGTCTCTCAATACTCCACACCATACACAGCTCAATAGTTACTTCATCCCAACTAATAATGTACAAACAGTCAAACAGTGGCCTGGGGGGTGAGTCTGCACCTAGCCGGGGAGAATTTTTTCGTTTTGTACATTTTGCTTGTGGGTTATTCTTTAAATTTTATTTATATGTGTTTTCTCAAGACATATCCGCCGACTTGCAACAAAATCCTACTAGCTCGGTCGCTTGGGGGTCACGTCTGTTACAGACGTCCTGAGCTGGTGCGAGAACGGCACGGACGAAGATCAGCAGAAGAGAGATGGGACCTGGAAGTGTGTGAGACAAGAACAAAAAGGGCAAAAAACAGAACGGATCGGTGATGGGGGGGGACAACTGTCAAAGGTCTCTGCTGCTATGCGTCAAAAACTCGAGTGCGAGCAGGTGGCATCGGATCGGTGCGGTCGTCTGGCTCTCTCTCTACGTCAAAAAAAATCAGGGTCTCGAGTCATCCTCTCTACTGCGTCAAGTCGAGGTCTCTCTAAAACTCGTAAGAGGTGCTGTTAAAAAAGAATTAGGACTGAAGTAGTTCATATTCTGATTCGGGGACTGAAGTCCTTACCGCACTGTCATACTATAACTCTTCTGACGCATACGCTAAATCCCCTATCCTCTTTGTCCTTGACCGTCACTTTATTCACTTTTTATTTTGTTTTGATCAAGCGTAATTGCAAATTTGTCTTGCTTGTGCGCGCAGGCGAGTGTGCGCCGCCGGACGCGTGCGATGCGTGCAGTAGGGGCTATGTGTCGACAAGATGTCCAGTGTGCATAAGTTGTGGGTGATGTGTGGTGTGTGTGAGAAAAATGAATGTAGAGAGTAGATGATGATGTGAGTGTATGAGTTAGTGATGTGAAATGATGATGATGATAATGGGTGTATATGAGAGTGTGAAGATCGAAACTACAGGAGGAAGAGAGAGTGTGGGTGTGTGGGATATGTGTTAAATGCAGTCTTAGGTGTGTGTTGTGGTGTGAAGGTTCAGTGTGTGTTGTGTGGTGTGTGGTGGCTTGCGGTGATGAAGCTAGGATGTCGTGCTTTCTTGCTGTATGACGTGTGGCGGGTGCGGTCGGCCGGGGTAAAAATCTAGGTGGGTGTGTGGCAAATGGTGGGCTGTGTCGGTGATTTTGGGGGGTAGTGGGAGGGGGGTAGTTGCTTTTGTGTAGTGTCAGAGGTCATAAGTGTGGACTGTAATGTCAACGTATTCTGGGAGGAGGTGTAGGTGGTCAAATGAGGGGTGGTATGTTTGTGAGACACGAAAGTCACGTAGTATCAGCGATGTAGAATTTATTCTCATGTGGGATAAGACAAATTAGTGACACAGAAGACGAGAGGCAAGAACTAAGAAGACAGAAAGGCATCAGGGGGGGTCGTTTGGTGACTTTGATGGAGTACGTAGAATTAACGGAGAAGGGCCTAACAGTTAAAAAAGAAATTGGTGTGAAACTCGAACATAAAAGAGGGAGGGAAGAGGGGGGGAGAAAAGAAGGGGGAAGAAAAAAAAGGGGGGTGGGGGCAATCAAGGGGAGGGGATCGGGGGCGCGGGGGCGGGGGGCACTCGTGCAAGGGGGAGGGGATCGGGGGGGGGGGGGGGTCATCTCTCAATCTCGAGGAGTCGTCGTCGTCAACAGGCCTCGACAGATCACAAGGTTCGAAAAAGTCAGAATCGATGCGAAAAAATGCTGCTGCGACAAGTCTCTGCGGTGAGGGAGAACTTTGATAGGGGATAAATACAGAAGGACGATTGGGAGGAAGGGGATACAATGTACATAGGCTGAGGAGAGCAGATGCGTAGGAATGACGAGGAGAAAAAAATGCAAAGTGAGCAATGAAGAAATGGCGTAAACTAGCAGGAACGAGTGAGTAGATATTGTGATCAAAGGAGAATGGGAAAGCAGCAGAATAGAAATTGCCGTACGAAGTTTTAAAGCTGTGTGTGCTGGTGACCATTGCTCGTCGATGGGTTGGAGCACAATATATAGAAAGGAAAACATAGTCGGACAATAACAATAAGATGGAATATCGCATACACAACGCCCTGGATGTATGTATCCCGTCAAGAGATACATCTGCTTAAAGTGTTCAAATGCAGAAATAGAACACCAACATTACCACAATCGAGATGGCCGTGCTTAGGGAGGTATCTATAAATATCCGTAATTATCCCTAAATCGACGAACAGCAAAACGCTTCAACTTACACGATGTGTTCAGACAATGGTGGAATGAACGAACATTACCGTTGCTCAGTAAATGAAAATAAAGTACACAAGTCACGGCATACGTGTCTGATCAGTAAATAGTAAATTACCGAGACAATTTGAGCTAGGGATAGCTTTGACTCCAATATGGGTGTAGGCATTAATACGAAAAAAGGATAAGGCAAGGCATGGGTGTCAACCATAAGGTGCAGCGCGGGCGGGCGCGCCGCGACACGCGGCACCCCCCCCCCCTTCAAATGGCGCCAGGCGTTTATTCATACACTTCCGGTTCCGTTTCTCTCTCTGTGCATGGTGGGAGTAGAAGAAGTATTAAAGAATAGAGAGAGAGGAGAGAAAGAGAGAGGAGAGGGAGAAGGAGAGAAGAGAGTAGATAGAGGTGAGTTAAGTGTTTGCGAACGGAGAGTTCCATTGTTAAGTCTCATTCAGTTTGTTGAGCTGAAACGTAATAGTCCTTTATCGAACGAGCGGGAGGATGGGAGTGAAGGCTGGACGACTGGGCTATTTCTTTTAGCACTGAATGTGAGTGTTAGCCGTTCATTTTCTGACGACAAGCATTGTCGATAAAATTTTAAAAAAAAAAAAACATGAAACAAACAACCAACCAAGAAAAATAGTGGTGTTCTCGTTTTCCTGTCCTCAATGTTATTTCGCTTTGCCTGAAGCAGACCCAGCTGTCGAAAATGCATTTGTGTCTTTGTCCCCTGTACTTTGTTTTCTGTGCCCTTGGCCCGGTAACTATCCCCCTCTTTTTTTTCTCATTTGTCCTTCAAAGGAAAAAAACGTGTTTGTTTGTTGTTGTTGTGTTGTTTTGTTTGTTTGTTTGTTTTGTTTGTTTTTTTGTTTGGCTGTTTCCCAAGTCCCTTTCTAATTGAACACTTTGAGCTTACAGATCAAAGAAGAGGACAGCGCCGAAGTCCATTTACATCAAGCCGTATTGCTGTGAGTCCATAAACATTC